>JAWNPA010000011.1:10455000-10667520 GCA_035045345.1 Drosophila hamatofila
AAGTACAAACTGAACAGCGTTAAGCAGGAGTTCATGCTCAAGCAGGAGTTGCCAGCGCGTCGACGCAAACGCAGCTCCAGCTCCAGTTCGAGCCCCTACAAGGAGAAGAAGCGAAAAAAGGAGAAGGCCGAACAGCTCAGCAAAGAGCTGCTGCCCGTGCCGGTGCTGCTGCCTGCCAACAATCACGAGCGATTATCGCGCGACAAGCTCGAGTTGCTCATACAGCAGCAGGAGAGCGCCGCCAATGGCAGTCCCAATAAGCTGCAGCAACAGCAGCAGCAGCAACAGCAGCAGCAGCAGCAACAGCAACACAATCAACAGCAGCAACATGCGCGACAATTGTCACTGTCACAATCACAGCAGCAACAACAGCAACAGCAACAGCAGCAGCAGCAACAACAACAACAACAGCCTACAGCTGCAACAGTTGCCGCTGCGCCCATTCAAATGCCAACCACCTGCAGCGAAGCGGTGCAAACGACGCCGCCACCAGCAGCGCCACCACCCGAGCCGCGTCTCATCTATCGATCCCACTTTGACAAAGAGGAGGAGAACGAAAGCGACGATCTCAGGTGAGCCAGGGGCATTGATATATTTAGGGAATGTAAAAAGAGCTGAGATTGATCCAGAAATGATTGTCGATCATGGCATTTACAAGTCGGGCATACCCTACTGAAGTACTCTTGCCTTTTAAGCTAAATTCAGATAAATTTTCTTAACAAGTCTTTCCCTCTATAGTGAGATTGATCTAGCCAAGATAATTTTTCATGGTATTTCCAAGTCGGGCATAACCTATTGGCATACTCTTTCCTTCTATACTAAATTAAGTACAATTTCCTTAACAAGTCTTTCGCTCTATGGAGAGATTGATATAGCCTATATCATTTGTCATGGTATTTTCAAGTCGGGCATACCCTAGTAACATACTCTATCCCCTTATACTAAATAAAGGTAAATTTTCTTAACAAATCTTTCTCTTTATAGAGAGATCGATCTAGTCATGTTCATCTGTCATGGTATTCTCAAGTCGGGCATACCCTATTGCTGTATTGTTTTCCCTTATACTATATTAAGTTTAATTTTCTTTCAATCCATTGAGAGATTGTTCTATCCATGATCATCTGTCATGATATTTCCAGTACGTGCATACCCTACTAAAATACTCATATCTCTTCCACTCACATTAGTTCAATCTCTTCAATCCATATTGATTGACCTAGTTATGTTCATTTGAAATGGTATTTCCTAGTTCAGCATACCCTATTAAAATACTCATACCCCTTCCACTCAATTTAGTTCAATTAGTTTTTCAATCCATCTTGATTGCTCTATGTAGTTATGTTCATCTGTCATGGCACTCACTCATTCACAAGTCGAGCATACCCTATTAAAATACTCTTACCTTTTCTACTCACATTAGTTCAATGATCTTAACCCATCTTTCTCTTTATAGGAAAAACGACTTTCTGCTACAGGAGGCGATCAGGCGCAAACGGGCCGCCGATTCGGAGCGAGATTCGTTCACTCAGATGACGCTCTACCTCGAGGCAATTGTCTACTTTCTGCTGACCGCCGATGCCATGGAGCGCTGCAACATGGAGGCCACCTGGACCATGTACAAGGACACCCTGTCGCTAATTAAGTGAGTAAAGTGTGATGCACATGCAAAAATGATTCTTTTATATTATAGAAAATAATAAAATTATTATTAAAATATATTAAGTTAAATTGCTTTAAATGTATTTACTTTTGTCAGTAAGTAAATTAATAATTATTGATTTCTGTCAGAGGGGAATGTTAAGTTTTGCGTTTGGTTTTTTTTATTTCTACTTAAACAAAATTTATACAGTATAAAACCATACTAAATTAATATAAACACAAAACATAAGTATTTAAAAAGTGAATACTAATAAATTACATATTGAAATATTAAATTTATTAAATTTTAAAATACATTTAAAAAACTTTGATTAGATTTAAGCATTGATAAGCAATATAAATAATAAGCAATAAAAAAATATTTTATAATTTTTTTTTACCCTTAATAAATTATAAAGAATATTGATTGTTTTTTAACTTTTTTTAAATTATTTATTCGCATGAAAGATATTTATAATTTTTATACATGTCTATTTGATGGTAATTTTTTCATTTGACTATACTAATAAACAATAAAATATAAAAAAGTTTCTTGTTTTTTTTTTTTTTTTTAATTTTAACTTTTTTACAAATGTATTAAAAACATAATAATTAAGGAATAATTTAATCACTGATCTTTTACAATTATTAGCCTTGTTTAGTATTCAAATTATATTATATTGTTTCAAAATTATATTAAAAATTAAATGTTAAATATTTTAAATACCAAAATATTATTTATTTCAATACATAAAATTATTCACAGAAATTAACATATAAAAGTTAATATATATTTAATAAGTTAATATATATTAACAATCAATTTTAAAGTATTTATTTTTGTTTCTATAGTAATTTTAGTCTGTAAAGCATTCAATATAATTGCATTTCAATTATTTATCTATTTGCAGATACATTTCCTCCAAGAATCGACCGTATCAGCTGTCAACGAACGGAAATCACGAATCGCACAACATTGTGGCCATACTCAGGTAAGTCTCTCAATACCTCTTCATATACATACCTTTAACATTCACCTTCTCTCTCTCTCTATTTCTCTTTCTCTTTCTCTAGTTTGCGCTGCCAATCACTGATATCCTTAAAGCTTTACAAATTGCGACGCGTCAATTGTCGTGCAATTATCGCCAGTTGTTCCGAATTTTTTCGCTCTGGCAGGGGGGATATACTGAATGGCAATACGCCGTCCTCCATATCACCATCGAACTCAGTGGGCTCTCAGGTCTGATATTAATATTAATCTATATCATATATTATTTTGATTAATATATATTACTTGCCATCATTTAGGGCTCCGGTTCGAATACGCCGCCTGGCAAAATAGTGCCTCAAGACATACACAATCAGCTTTGCAAGCAGAATGAGTATCTCACCTATGTGAACAGCGCTCATGAGCTGTGGGATCAAGCCGATCGTTTGGTGCGCAACGGCAATCATATAGGTAATGTACAGCCCTTTTATATCTATATATTTTACTTTATTTTAATATTTGACTGACTGATTGACTGATTGACTGCTTGATGGACGACAGACTGTTCAAATTGAGTTAGCGCTAATCCTTGGGTGTCAAATAATTTGGGTGCAGTTAACTTAACAGTTAACCGAGAGCAGCTAAAAGCAAGAAAGTCCTTTAGCATTGTCCATTTAGATGGTAAATATATAAACAAATTCTAAATATAGAATATTTATGAAATATTCTAGATATTGTTTATATATATTTTCCTTTTTTTTACTCTACAAAATTTTAATTCAAATATATAGCATTTACTATATATAATATTTTCATTGAATACAATGTTATAAAACAAGAAATCAAGTTCGTTTGTTTTTTTAGAAAACTAAAATTAATGGTGTGAATTAATTTTAAACATTTTTTAAACAAATATCAAAATTTTTTTTGGAAAAATATTTAAAAAAAAATTTATTTATTGATTTAAACAAAAGAATACGTTTTTAAAAATAATAATCAAACTATATGCACAAATTAAACAACTGTATAAAATTGTATGTATACACATATGTATATATTTTTATTTTTATATTTTTTTACATAAATACAATATATTAATTGTATATAAATGCATTTTTTATTGGCTATGAACTTAGCCAAAAACATTTTAATCAAATTTGTTATTGTTAAAATATTTAAACGGCTCTAAAATTACCCAAACATAGTTTTTTCTTTCACTTTTATTGTTAAAAGAAGTTTTTTTTATATGTAAAAATATAAACACATATGTATAATTATGGGAATATAATATGAAAAAATTTCAGAATTGTATAATTTTAATTAAAAATAATTGTAAGCTCAATATATTGATTTTTGCATTTTTTAAAAACAATTTTGTTAAATTAAAATAATTTGTTTCTTCTAATAGTTTAAATTAAGTATATGAAGCGTTTATAAATTCGTTTTTAAATGTGTCACAGAATATTTTATGCCCCTTTTATATAAAGAATCTTGGCAAAAACTTCTTTTTTGGATTTGAATAGTTTAGGTATTTAAAAAAATAGACCAAAAGATAAGTTTGCTTAAGACTGACTCAACTATTTTGTTATTATTATTCTTATATTTATGAATATTATTATTATTCTCGATTATTCCTACTGTATGTATTAAATATGTATTTTTTTTTTTTTTTTTTATAATTCTATGCAGACTTCATACGCAAACTGGATCACGAGAACGGGCCCTTGACGCTGCACAGTACGATGCATGAGGTGTTTCGCTATGTGCAGGCGGGCCTCAAGACTCTACGCGATGCTGTCTCGTATCCCCAGTCGCAGTAGCGATAACAGCAACGCCAGCACCACCAGCACCAGCATCAACAACACCAACAGCAACAGAAACAACAACAGCAACAACAACAACACCAACAGAAACAACAACAACAACAACAACCGCAACAACATCATCATCACCACCAAACGTGTCTAAATGAAAGTCAGGCCAAATTAGCAACTATTATTATTATTATTATGATTATTATAAATTATAATTATTATTATTATATTGTATACTATATATGTAAAGGAAACGGAATGCAGCAGCAGCAAATCAGCTACTAAAATTAAGTTTAGCAAAAAGAAAAACTTCCAACAACAACAACATCTAAAGTTACTCTTTTTTATTATGCACATCATTTACTTATTTCCTTATGCTCAATTATCGATTGGTTTCTTTATATATATATGCTTTTTGTTAGACAATTTAAGCTTTATATTTATGCCTAGTTTTAATTGATATTACAAAAGAAAAAATATTAAATTAAATCAAGTTACTTTTCTCTTAATATATATGTATATATATATATTCATAAATATATATATATATATATACAAATATGTCTTTTTAGCTCTTAGACATAAACATAAACATATTTTAGTTGAATTTTTTATTGTTTTTGTATGCACAGAAAATAAAAATGGCTTTTTAATATTTAAGTTAGTTAATTTTTCTTTGTCGTTTGCACATATATACATATATATACATATATGTATATGTATATATTCTCGCTGGCCAAAATTGTCAAATGCGCCTTAAAAACAACAACACATTTTTTATATGTATATAAGCTAGAACCAACAGCAATTAAGCAAAAAACAAAACTAAAACTAAACTAAAAACTCTAAAGAAAAGAAGCAAATTCTTGAAAAATGTAATATTAGTATGGTTTTTATTAAATTAATTTAAATGCAAATTTTTACTGTTTCATAAGTTTTAAAATTGAGTTAAAACACACACACACACACTATATTATATAGTTATATATACTGATTATGTTTTGTAATAATATTATTGATTTTAAAACTAAAAATTCTGAAAAGAAAGCAATCACGTTTTTAGAACAAAATTTCATGAATGAAAGAGAGAGGTATATATATATATATAACTATATATATATCCATATTATGTATTTAAAATATATCTCATATATATGCAAAAGTTTTGATTTTGTTTTATTTTTTCCTTTGGTTGGTTTTGATTATTTTTACGCCCCTTGTCGCCCTGTTTTTGTGCCTGAAGACTCACAAAACGAAACAAGATATATATAGATATATACATATATGCAGACGCATCAACTAATAGTGCATTAGTAGTTCTTAAACGAGTTCAAATTCAAAAGAAAAATGAAAATGAAAAAAACAGCAATTTAATCAATAATAATATATATATATAAAAAAAAACAATACCCCCGCCCCCTCTCGAAAACGAAAAACAAAAAGTATGAAGCGAAATCAACCAATATACAATGTACATACATATATCCGACATATACATATATATACATATATATATATATATACATTTACATATACATATATTTTTTAATATGCCAAAGCGATAAATCAAGTTTTAGTCAATAAGCCGTATTAAAACAAACAAAAAATGCAATAAACTAATTGTAAGTCGTTGATCTAAAAACGTAAAATGGGCAGCACTGTTTTGTGCCTAATGGGCAGCACTTTGGCTTGGCAAAGCAAAGCGAAATCGAAATCGAAGAGAGAAGCAAAGCAAAACGCAGCGAAAAACAAAACTCGAAAATCAAAGCGAAAAACGTAACGAAAAACAAACTAAAAAGAAAATGAATGAATATAAAAAGAAAATGGTAAGCAACAATTTAATACAAATATATATATGTATATATATTATATATATATATTGTGTACTTATATGAAACAAAATGTGGTTCTGGGGAAACAAAGCATTAATCTTTCAAAAAACAAAATGAAAATTATTAAAAAACAAAAAACCGTAGTCAAATTTTAAGTTATCAATTAATATTAAAAAACAAATTCGACGAAGACGAATTTTCAAATGCCGTTGCAGCTGTGTTGAAAAAGCTATTTGTATGAATATGATACTCGAGGTTGAAATATTATTGTGTATAATTTATTTAAATATTAAATTCTTTTTTTTTCACTAATTGCAAAAGATGGAGAACAACTACAAAAATGCCTTAACAAATATTTACTTTATATATTTTTATTTCAAATACTACTGGAAAAAATGGCTAAAGCATACAAAAAAGCATTTAAGTTTTTTTTTAATATAGAAATATACAAAAAATGAGTGAAAGCAAGAAAGTCAGTTAATTACTGGTTAATTTTTAAATATCTAAAAAGTTTGTTGAATTGAAAATTACAAAAAAATACAAGAAATCACGAAATTTCAGTTAATTATTAATTTATTTTTTTATACAAATTTAAATTAATTAATTTAAAAAGTTGATAAAAATTTAAAAAATCTGTATTTTGAAATTAAGTTAAAATGTGTAATTTAAAAAGAAATATATATATACTTTTAATTTAAATACTTTTTTTTAAATTAAAAATTAATTTTTTGTTTCATTTATATTTTGGTTTATTTTATTTTATTTTTTTTTTTGTTACGTCAGATTTTATATCCTAAGTTGATAAGTTGAAATAAAAATTCTGAAAATTAGTTTTTATAACATCTTTATTCATTTTTTTCAAAAATCTCTGAATGTTTGCTAAATGATAAATTGATATATTTTTAATTTTTGTATAAACAAATATATTTATATAGTTTTATTCTTAAATTAAAATAAAATCTATTATAATGATTTTATATTAATTTAAAAATTAATCTGGATTATTATGTTTAAATATAGTTATTAAATAAAGAAGTGTTTATCATTTACTTTTATATTTTTTTTATTAGGAATTAAAAAAAAAAAAAAAACATTTAAAAACCTGTTAGCGTTAACCTCTGCAGGGGCATTTAATAAATAAATAAATAAAAGGAAGCAAACGAAACGAAAATATATGAAATATGAAATATCGTAAAGCGCAATTTTATTGTGAGCAACTTAAATTTGTAATTATTAAATTTAAAAAATATTAAGAAATTTATACATGCCTATATATATACATTGATTCATGCATATACGTATGTATGTATATGCATGTGTGTATATATGTATTGTTAAACATTTTCAACGCTGTAAATAAAATGCAAAAATTTATAAATAAAAAAAAAAGAAAATAAAAAAAAAACAAATACAAACACACACACTTACACTTACATATTAATTATGTATATCGATAATTATATACACATTAACAAATATATATACACACACATATAAATATATATATATTTTTATATATATACAACTAAAGAGAAGTAGAATCAGAAGCAGGAAAAACCTTAAATTATAGTTAAATTTTTCAAAACACCACAAAAACAACAACAACAAAACAACAAGCAGCAATCTTGCAATAAATATTATAAATAATAAATTAAAAATATATAAAATAAAAACAACAACAACAATATGAAACGAACACATGCGCCTAGAGGATTTAAGAAAAGCGGAAGAAGCATAGTTAATAATTATATTTTGTTAAGCGTTATTGTAGTGCAAAATATAAGCAAAACGAAAAACTTAAAAATAAAGAAATAAAAACCAAACAGAATTAAGTTTTAAGCTGAAGTTAAGCAACAAAAAACAAAAAGATGAAAAAAAAACTGCAAAATCAACAATTGATAACAAAACGAAATTGTTCATTAACATAGTAAAGGTAACAAAACAACATACATATATAAGTAATAAAAAATATATATATTATATATTTTGTACAAATATAATTAAACGATATGAGAAACGATGAGAGAAGGGAAAAACAACAACCGCAGCAGCAAAAACCAAGTACACTTATTAAAGTTTAAGCAAAACAAAAACAAACAACCAATTTAATATGCAATTACCGTAACAGTAGTTGATAAATCAAAATAAAAAAACAAAAACAAAATTGTAACATTTAAAAAAACGAAATACTTTTATTTATTTGAATTGCGCGCGCTCAGTTGGTTCTCGTTCTCGCCGTTTGCGTGTGGCGCTGTGCGCAATTCGCCGCACCGCAACCTCATTGTGTTGCTCAACAGACGTCTGTTAAGTTTAGCAGCACGACCATCGAACATTGAATGGGTTTTAATGGTAAAATGGTAATATTTTACAGCATTTCATTAAATTAGCAATCATTTTTATTTGTTTATTGTCAATTATTAATAAAGTACATAAATTAATTACAGAATATGTTAATAACATTAGCATAGGACATTGGCAAAAAATAACCGTTTTCAGTGCTGTTAAGCCTGGCATTATGGCACTAAATTTAACATTGTCCAACATCCACGCGCAGTTTTATTGTGTGAGTGCGCTGCGCTACAAGCTTAAGTTGAGGTTTTCTTTTAAATTCAATTGTCTTCGTTTTTTTTTTGTTTTTGTTTTTTTTTTTTTTTTTGGTGAAATATTTTTTTATATTCTTTACATCTTACATAATTTGTGTGCGTTTAAGTTTTAAACAGACATAAAAGACGGCGCCGAGCGCTGTGTAGCTTTTTGCCAGAACTTACTCAGCATTTGTTGCGCGCCATTTTGATTTTGAGCCGTTCCACGTGATTCATTTGCTTTGCTGCTGCTTTCTTAAGCATGAAACATCAAGGCAGTGGCAATGTAGACAAGAAAGAGAGCGAGCGCTCAGTGCCGGCAGTGCATGGCTTAAGCAAAACTCAGCGACGCCGGCTGCAGCGACAGAACCAAAAGAGTCGCGACGCTAAGTCGTTGGCGGAAAATGAAGCTTGGGTGGCAGAAAGTGATGAAGCCTGCGTCAGCAGCTCAATGGACGTCGCAAAGAGGAAGAGAGAAATCACAAAGAGTCAGCAGCGCCGAAAGCGACGCATTCGCTCGCGCAGAGCAAAACGAAAGGCGACAACGGTCAGCGTTGAAGCAGTGGAAGAGCTACGACTGGAAGTTTCAATGGAATGTTTGCGAGCCTCGTCAGTGGAAGAGCTGTCTCTTTTGGATTTTGATAAGTTGTTGCTGACGCCAACGCCGACGCCACGGACGACGTTAGCGTCAACGCCAACGCCGTCGGCGAATGTGGAAGCAGAACCGCAAAAGGAGGCGAAAGTAAGAGAGGACAGCGAGGCACAGTGGGATGTGCCTATGGGCGAGCAATTTTCCATTAAACAAGCAGTGGAATCCCAGGTGAGGCATCATGAAAATGCGGAAACTAATCAAGCTACATCCCAACAATATCAGGCGATATGGGCATCCGAATCGGTGCAACCTCAAAATAATTCCACTAGCAGCCAGTGGGTGGGCGACTCCAACCAGCAATGGGACCACTGTGCCTATGATGATGGTCAATACATGAATGTGGATAAGTCTGCATATGCTGAAAACGGATATTGTTTGCAGATAAACAGTTATGCTCAATGCATGTTCGATAACAACAACAATAACGACAACAACAACAACAACAATAACAACGACAATAACAACAACATCGACAATAACAACGACAATAACAACAACATCGACAATAACAACAACAACAACGACAATAACAATAACAACAACAATAACAACAATAACAATAGCTATAGCACTTGCAACGTGTCAGAGCAACATCAACAACAACAAGAATGGCAGCAGCACGAACAACAACAACAACTGTGGCAGCAGAACGAACAGCAACAACAACAACAACAACTGTGGAAGCAACACGAACAACAACAACAACAGAATTGGCAGCAGTGTGAGCAGCAACTACATTGGTGGCAGCAGCGCGAGCAACAACTATGGCAGCAACACAAGCAACAACAAGAATGGTGTCAGCGCGAACAGCAACAACAACAGTGGCAGCAGGGCGAACAACAACAACAACAACACCAGTGGGAACAGTGCGAACAACAGCAACATTGGCAACACTACGAGCAACAACAACATTGGCAGCAACAACAACAACAAGAATGGCAGCTGCAACAACAACATTGGCAGCAGCACGGACATCAACAGCATCAACACTGGCAACGACTTGAGGAACAACAACACTATCATTTTAGCTCTAGAGCTTCATACAACCATTGCTCCAGTGTTGCACAGTATCCGAATATTGTTTACACTGCGCATCCGTTTCAGGAGACCATTTGCGGGTATTCCAATCAGCAGACGTAAGGTAAGTCTCTTAAAATTACCGATTTTTCTTTTAGCTCTTATGTTGGTATATTCGCATGCCTTTCGTCTGCACGCACGCTTACAGTTGTGAAAGCAGCGGGCGCAACTGTTTGAAAGCTTTTAACTGTTAAAAGCTGTCATAGGTTTGGAAAGGACTGCAGGAGCTTTTCACAAATATTTTGTTTTTCAAATATACAGTAGACAATATTTTATATAAAAGCATTAAAAATTCATAAAAATAAAATTTAACATATTAAAATTTTCCATTATTTTTTTATCAAATATTAATTAAATTATTTAGTAGAGCTAAATTGCCTGGCATAGGTTTAGCAGGGACTGCAACGACTTTTCACACTTTAAAATATAGAGCAGACAATATAAAAGAACAAAAATTTCATAACATGCTAATTTAAATTAAATATTAAATTAAACACTTTAAAATATAGAGCAGATGTAAAATGTAAAAGAATGAAAATTTCAAACCATGCTAATTTAAATTAAAAATTAAATGAAATTAATTTTCCAATCAAATATTAATAAATAAAATAAAATATTGCAAAATTGAAGTTACAAACGCTTTGCATTTGCTTTGGCAAATGATTCGCATTGGATGTGTGATCAGTTTGACAAGCACTGGTCACTGTGTTTACTTTGGCAGAGCTCTGACACTCACTCCCCCACTCACACACACTCATAAGTTACACATACGTAATAAGTATATGTTTATATGTATTTGCATGTAAACACTTGCTGCTTGCGGCACATAGAAGGCAACCACAACAACAGCAACAGCAATAACAACAAAACAATGAACGAAGCTTGCTGAGAGCGTTTTTGTTGTTGTTCTGGTTGGGGTTGGGGTTGGTGTTGGGGGCTCGGTAGAAGTGCAACTTCCCCCGCACAGAGTTCAATGGTCTTTTGACACAAATGATGTCAAGTTGAGCTTCTTGCTGCCTGGTGCAGTCGGCGCTCATTTGCACGCCGCTCACTGGCAGCAGCAGTAGCAGCAGCAGCAGCATCGGTAGCATCGGCAGCAGCAGCAGTCAGCTGCCGTTATAAGCTAGCTAGCAAATCCTTTGTGTCTCTATGTGAGTGTATTTCTGTTTAACTGTTTGTTTGGGTGCCTCTTTGACTGTTGGGCCAACGATGACTCTGCTGCTGATATGCGGCCGGCATACTCTCTGCAGCTCTCTCACTCTCGCTCTCTTTTTCTATTTCCGCACTTCTTTCCCTGGCAGAGAACCTACCGCAATTTGTTTCGTGTTTGTGTCGTCGTCATCGCTGCATTTCCTTGTTTATGTTTTGTATCCAAATGTAGGGTATTCGGCTAAGTGCTGGAGCGTGAGTGAGAGAGTGCAAGACAGAGAGAAAGAAACACGGATACGAATTCGCAGAGAGGAGAGCATGTGCAGTACCGTTGTATTGTTGACTGACTGTTGCAGCGAGTGCGGCTCTGCCGACGCTGTTGTTGGCGTTGCTGCTGGTGCTGTTGGTGCTGCTGTACCTGCGCATTCGGCGCTGCAGCTTTTTGTTATTGTTGTGTCGTCGTTTCATCTTCCGCTTCTTCTTCTCCTTCTAGTATAGCAAATTTTGTGTTGACTGCACAGTGGTGCGCTATGAACTCAAATAATTTATTGACAATTTAATCTCTATTAAATTTACAATGCGAATTATTAATTGAAATAGTTTTAAATGATAATAATTGTATAAAACCTTATCTTATGGAAACAATTAAAGAAAATTTTGTGATGACTGCACAGTGGTGCGCAATGAGCTCAAATAATCTATTGAGATATCAAATTTGCACATGAATATAAAACAAATATGTTAATGATTATAATGAAAATGATACTTGAAATTATTTTTATAAAAAATCGAATTAAACAAAATTGAAAAACAATTTTTTGTTCATAGTTCGATCCAAATATTTACAAATATATATATATATATATATATATATATATATATATATATATATATATATATATATATATATATATATATATATATATATATATAAACTAAACTGCTTTAACTTTAATCAAAAACTGCAGCATTTTGGTTTTAAAAATATTTGTTGCCTAGTTATTGAAGCTCAGCTTGAATAGATCGTCCCACTGTTCGGTTCAAAAACTACGCAGTTTTGTTTCAGCTTTCGCCTCGTCCGCTGTTCCGCGCAACTGTACAGCCCAATGGGGAGAGAGTAGCTGCAGCAAGTGACTGCGCTGTTGGCGCTGACGTCGACGTTTTCGTTGTCCTGGCTGCATTTATCCTGGCGGCAATTGAACACTTTAATCATTTAGTTCTTGCACTCTCCGGCAGCAAGTTGTGTTTTTTGATTATCGTCGTATCGTCGTCGTTTATAAATTGTTGTATATCGGTATAATACACACATCTAGCATACTCACATAATTACATACACACATACATACATACACATACGCATATGTATGCATCGTATATTGTGTATATCGGTTCAAATCTACAATTTTGTGCGTGTATTTCAAAACTCATTTAAAGCGAGCCTAAAGTTCCAATTTTTCTCAAATAAATAAATAAAAGAATAACTTAAGCAACAACAAAAGCAAAGCTAAAATTGTGTGTGGAAAAATAAGTGAAGAATAATTTTGCGGCGGTCTGTCTCTGTCTCACTCTTGCACTCTCAATCAAATGCAACTAAAGTAAGAAATGGCTAACTGAAAGAAAAACTGTAAAGCTGTAACTGTAAGCAAATTCTCGTTGTTGTTGTTGTTGTTCTTGTTGTTTTGTGGTTGTAATTGCATATTAGCATGTAAGGTGCCCACACCCATGGTCGATTTTTCGCATTTACATGTACACACACACACACACACACACACATGCACGCATACACATACACATATAGATGTATGTGCATGCACACTCACGATAGTAAAATCTTGGCTCAATGGGCTGCCCAGCGTCTCTGAGCGCATTTCTCTACACTTTGCTGCCAAATGCCGCCTACACACACATACAAACACACACACACATACACTGCCGCATACAGCTGCGTTTTGTGCAGCGCCGGCTGCAGTCGACGTTTAACCTAAAAAACGCAGTCGGCGTCAGCAGCGCTGCTTGCAGCTAAGCGCGCTCTCTAGCTTACGCTCTCCTGCTCTCTTTGCATTGCATATCTTGGGGCGCGCTCAGCTGACATCTGCTGCTGCTGCTGTTGCTGCTGCTGCAGCCGTTGACTGCGCTGCGGCTGCATTTGTTCTGTTTCTCTCAACTTTTTGCTTTCTGCCGCACCCAAAAGCAAAGAGGCTTGGCTGTCCTCTTGCTATTCTGCTGTTCCTTCTTCCTCCAATTTCATCATCAGACTTCGGTTGATTTTAGCTCTTGCTCTTGCTTTTGCTGTTGCGGTTGCTGTTGCCTGCTGCTGCAAGGTGTGTCACTTTTTTGTTTTGTTCTTACGGTTTTTAGCCACTTTGCATTGCATGCCAAAAAAGGAGGTGGGGGGTGTTGAACCGTTAGAGTAGCAGTAGCCTTTGCCATATCCTTTGCTTTGTTAGCGTCAATTAAGCGGAAACAATTTTAAACAATTTATGAATGAAAATTGCCGGTTTATGTTACACTATTTTTGGGGGCGGTGCAACTGAAATGGGCGGGTGCGCCTGAAAGTGTATTCAACTCAGTTATCGGTGTCATTTTGCTTTCAGTGTAAAACGGCCGTAGTCGATGAATGTGTAAAGTAATTACTGGTTGTTTGGCATTGAGTAATAATACCATAAAGAAGATATTTTATTTTCTTTCAAAATTTTGCTGAAGAAATTTAATTTTTTTATTAAAAATATTTTACTCCTAAGGCTGATTAGAAATGTTTTTGAGGCTGATTAGATATATTTCTGTATTTTTTGTAAGGTACTCTAATAAACTACAAAAATCATTATTTATTTAGCCTTTCTTAAATATGAGATTTCAAGTATAATAAATTATGTAGTTTTTCTGAAATACGTGGAATATATTACTAAATACTTAAAAGTCATAAGGTTAGTTAAATGAAAATGTGAAAAATTTATATATTTTCTGCGTTAGTTTCATTATTTTTAAAGATTTTTCGTTTTCATACGGACAAGTTGATCCTAAACTAATTCGGATAAAACCTAACAAATAGCATAGGTGTTTATTTTAAAGTTGTGTAACTTAGTTGAACAAAACAGGAACATTTGTTGTAAATTCAGATTTTAAATGGTAATAAAAAAATAAAAAAAATTGTTTTAAAGTATTTTTTTTTTTTTTTAACTTTTCAAACAAATAAGCCAATATGCTTGAAATGAGGTACTATTACTCTTCCTTTTAATACGCTTGATTCCACAATTGTATGTTGTTGAATTTAGAATTTTGGTGAATAGGCTGTGTACTAAATATAATATTTAATAATATTTGTAAAAAAATAATATTTTAATTATGTAAATTGTAAAAAAAAATCATGTATATAAATACATATTTTGTACAATTTACTGTACAAATTTATATTAAAAAATATCAGATGCTTTTAATTCTTATCGATTGTTTATTAATTTTATTAGTATAATAATCATAATTCCCATATTAATAATAATAATTACATCCAATATTAAGAGCTAGGCAGATCAGCTTTGGCCCATTTCCCACCTTCACATCATTTACTCAGTTATTTTAATTGCGTTTGCTTAAAACTTGAAAGCTCATTGATAAAATTCTTCTAAATATTTTGTACGTTTGATATCGAGTGCTGACAGCTGTTTTTGTATTCTGCAAACACATGCCTTTATTTATACATACATAGATACATTCCAATATACATAGATATTTTAACAGCTGTATTTTCTCTGTTAGTTTGAGTGTTTTGCATAATGTGCATAGCATGCTTCTCTGTTACTACGCCATTTTACATGTAATCCAATTATTGCTCTGTGCTTGGCTCGCATAGTCTTTATACACATGCATACATATGTACATACTTACATAAAATGAAAGCACTCTGATCTATACAACCACCCGCTAGGTGGCAGGCTAGCTCTCTCCCACTCACTCACTCAGACGCACTAAAGAACTATGCAGAGAGTAAAGCAAAATGCGCTCACTCTCCATTTGCCTGTAGCTGTGCTCTCCACACTCACACTGACGTCGCTCCCTCTCGCAATCTCCCACTCTCCTTCACTCTCTCTCTCTCTCTATCCCTTGGCTATGCATGCAATGTGATGTTTTGACTCTTTGTAGCGTGCGTTTGTCTTCTGGCCGCAGCGGCGATGGCATAAAAATAATTTCCATGCCGCTCGCTGAATCAGTTTATTTCTGTTCTGTTGAGTTGCAGGAACGTGTTCTTTTTCTACTTTCCGTTTGATTTTATTTCCTTATTATTATTATTATTGTTATTATTATTATAATTCAAATTATTATTATTATTATTGTTAAATATTTGTTTCGCGTTCGGTTCGTTTCGATTCGCTTCGGTTTCGTTTGGTTTTTCGTTCTTTTGCCGTTCAGTTAACGTTTTTTCAAATACCAAACAAAAACCAAAACATAATCAACGCCAATTAATCTGCATAAGTTATCGCCTATCTTTCGGTTTATTTTGTTTTCCGATCAATACAAATACACGTAAGATAAGCAATCCCAAAATAAAATACAAATAATAATAAATATAATAAAAAAAAAGTGTTTCGTAATCGCGTCAAAATCGAAAGAGCAACAAGTTTTATTTACATATCTGAATTTCTGATTTGTTTCCATATGCAAAGGTAAAAATATCGCATATTATTTGGCATTTACATAATTCCCATTTGCATTTAATGGCATGCAAAACTTATTCAAATATTTTCTTTTACTCTTCTATACATTTCACATTTTCCACTTAACCTCAAATAATGCGTCGCAGTAGCCGCAGCCGCCGCCGCCGCCGCCGCAGTCGTCGTCGCAGCAGAGACAAAATCTTCATCGCTTTCGTTTTGTTATTTTAAAAATATTTCGAAAATATAATTCTTGGTACTTCTGCCGGCTCTCAATACATATGCCGCCGTATCAAAGCAGCGCCCATGCCGTCACGCCCCCAGCCCCCCGCCTCCCACTACACCCCATTGGGCCCGACAGTTGTTTGTTTATTTTTAAAATATTAGTTTTTCGCACGATTTGCGCTGCCAGCGCAAATGCAAAAATGCCCGAGAAAAATGAAAAGAAAGCAAATAATAAAAAAGTAGAAATAAAATAGGAAAATACGCAGCAAAGGTGAAAATTGTCGAATTTAAATATTGAGCGAAATTCGCATGGAACAAAGCAGAACAGAAAAAAAAACACGTAGTGGGTGAAGGCCAAAGGCATTGAAAGTTTGCTTTATATTTAGATTCAATTAGCCCATATATACATACAATATATCGCTCAGAACTGCTGTGAGTAATGGGGGCTTATGCTGTTCTATATGCCAAAGGAAATTTGGAAAGCAAACAGATTTTATGATAACTATATATTTCACATTTAATTTATTAAATTGAATTTATATTAGAAATTAGAAATAGCTTAAAATGAAATTGAATTAATATTCACAGTGGGATATGTATTTTTTATTAGATTTTTATAATGGGGACTTGCATGCATTTGATCATTAACTATCATTTTAATTGATATTAACATTTAAAATCCGTCATAAATAAGAGTTTTCCTCAATATTTTCCGTCTAATATATCAGCTCAATAGAATAGCTTCTGGGGTATACAAGGCAATTCCAGGGTATTCAACAAACTATAAATATTGAATTGTATTGATATAAATTTCGCAAAAAACTTTCTACCCTTTTTGGATCAATCATTGTATTTAGCCTGTTTATACGAAATATGTATTACATTTGGTTTTCATCAAACTGAAATGAAAATAATAAATATAAAGGCAAAGCAACCAATTTTCTTTTGTAGGCTCTTGGCTAATAAGAACAATAACTAATTGGTTTGTTTAGCTCAGATGAGTCAACAGAAATTATTTGGGGTTAAGGGAAACAACAATGGAAAAATGAAAATGCAAGCGAAAGTACTTCAAGTAAAATAGAAAAGCTTTAATGATATTTAATTATTAAATAAATGAAATTTAATTTGTGATATTATTATTCATAATAAATAATTGTGGAGTATACTTTTAAGCTATAAACTATATATTATATATACTAACAGCTGTTAGTAGACTGAGAGAAATTAAAGTTACTTTAAAATGATAAAAGCGCATTTTAATGACAAATTAGATAGATGTATGAGAATGTGAATCTGAAGATTTTTTGAGTACTGAAGCCTTAGCTGAAATTAGAATATTCCTTACAACAGAAGTTCTATCTTGCTGATACAAAAATTAGAGAGAAGTAGATATCATAATAGCCATTTGACGTTTTTTTTTTTTTTTTTTTTTTTTAAGGATTTTTTTTAGTAATTAAATTGGGGTTTTATTTTAAATTACAAACCCTACAAACCTCTTAAAGACTAAAAGTTGACAATGATATTAAAAAATTAACTGACTTTGATGTGTGGGGATCTTGAATGTAAACGACGAATGTTTTTATTTTATTTTGAGCTATAGCTAGTTTTATATTGAAAGACAGCATTTCAAAATAAATTTAATCCACTAATTGATTTGTAAAATGCCCATTGATCTGATTAAAAAAAAAACATTTTGGTTATTAATATTTCTGAAAGATACTTAATTTTTTCAAAAATAATTCTTTTACGCTGTATATAAATTAATTAATGCTACTGAGAGTACAAATACTGGCCTAGCTTTGATAATTGAGATGTTTTTTTTAGAGTTTTCATAAGAAAAATGTACTATGATAAGGCAGGTTAGCATCAATTTATAGAGCAAACTGATAAAGCGCATTAAAACGGTAAATCAATTAAGACATTAATAAAAATAATTTACTAAAAATACATCTGCTTTATAAGTCTCAAGTTTAAATTGGCTTTAAATAATAAACTTTCTTACCAAAGTATAAAAGTTTTTTATAATAAATATATAAAATTGAGACAATTTTAGACTTGATTTATTAAAAGCAGATTTTTATTTATTTTTATATTCTTAATATTTTGTTTTGTGCTTTATTTGCCTTGAAGATTTTTATGTAATTTCCATAAAATTACTCTTTATCCTTACTTTATCCTTTTTTATCCAAATTCCTTATATTTATTGTCTTTGATTTATAAATGTCAATGATTAGTTTTTTTTTTCTTATTTCTATATAAATATACTATGAAATATATTTATAGTTATCATGAGTTAATACTTATTATATTTTTACTCTGATATATTATATATTTTGGCTGAATTTTTATTGTCTTTGATTCCTAAATAAAGTAAATTCTTCGCCAAGGATTTTTTATATATATTTTAAAAAAATTTATTATTTTGCTGAATTTTTATTGTCTTTGATTCCTAAATAAAGTAAATCCTTTGCCAAGGATTTTTACATAATTTTTTTATAAACTTATTAGGAAATATATAGTTAGCATGAAATAATATTTTTTTTTTATTTCTACTCTTATACATAATATCTTATATTTCTTTTTATATTTCTACTCTTATACCTATATATCATACTTATACTATATAATGTATATACTATTATGTATGTATCTATATTTCCACTTCCATTTTATACGATTGCACTCGAGTGTGTGATTATCCGCTTACATTGCCTTTGACCTATTTGAATTACGAAACATTTTGCAATTCTGTTTGCCTCTGCGCCAGCTCTTCAATGATTAGCTCGTGCGTCATTTTAATTACATCGATTTTTCCGTCAGTTTTCGGATCTATTTCTTCGCGTACCCGCATACTACGGCAACTGAAAATGGACAACAACGACAACAAAAACAACAACAACAACAATAATAAATACTGTAGCAACCACAAATAACAATTGCAAATAGACCACGTTGACATTTCTAGGTATTCATTAAAAATGTTGAACATGTTTCTGTTGCTGTTCTTACCAAGCCACAGCCACGCCTCTCAACGTCCCGCCCGCCCCATTTCGTGTCCCTGTTAGCTGCATTTAATTTAAATTAAATTAAAATAATTGATTTTATTTGCATTTTCTTTTCGTTTGCAGTTAACTTTCGGACATCAAATACATACAAAAAAAAAAAAAAAAACAAAAATATATATATATTTATATATATATATATACGTAGTGGTCACCCGCTAGCGCACTTATAACTAGGCTATAGAAAAAGGTTCAACTTAAATCAATTTCTGTTTTCAACTAACATTTGCTCGTCTTGTGCGTATTAAGGTAAGTCTGCTGCAGCTCAATCGATTATCATGTATATATTATTTTATTATCTTCCTTTCATTTTGCTTTTGGTTTTCTTTGCAGATTTTGAAACGCGTTACAGCAGTATTATCTAAAAGCGAACTCTTTATTCTAGTCTTTATTTTTCATTTGACAAGCAAGAAAGCAGTAAAGTTTTTCAATTCAATTAACATTTATGATACTTTCTTTTTTTTGTCTTTCTATTTTGGCAACTAAACTTTAAAGATGTGAGCTGAATGCTATGAATGCTATACAGAGAGAATCCTTTAAATAATTTCTTTTTTAAAAAAGAGTGTTAAATGCCTATATATATACTTATAAAGGAAGGTTTCGTGTTAGATAAATCTCAAATCAGATTAACTAATGAACTGATTACATTTTATTTGAGATAGCCCTATTTTGTATATTATATATATTGTATAGGAAAGTGTGAGCAATTTCTTGAGAAATCAGGTTTTATATAAGACAATTCAATCAGAGAACTTGATTAACAAAAATTATTTAGTTATGTTAGATTTCTTGACATATAATTTTAGACAAATTTGTTCTATTCCTTACTTTAATATATTTTTTACTTTTTTTTTAAATAATACTTTATAATATTTAATTAAATATTATAATAATAATGTAAAGTATTATTTAAAATTCTATTTATTTATATAATTAATTATATTTAATTTGGTCTAACAATTTAAGTGCAATATATATTGAAATATTATATATTTGACCTATATATATATATATTTCATTTGAATAGTTTTTTTTTTTCTATATGTATATAGATAAATATAAATTAATTACAGTTTGTATAAATATAAATTTTCCATATACATATATGTATTTATAAATTACTATAGATAATGATAGGCTGATCTATATTTTTTATTTGCAAGCTAGATTATCTAGGAATATACTTCTAAGGAGACTTGTCTATGTTATTTTTTATTTATTTTTTTTTATAAAAATGAAAAAAATCTAGTATCAGCGCTTTAATAAGAACTTTTCCATATGATTGAAGATAAATCCATAATACTTAACATGTTAAATGAGTAAAGTACTTAGAATTTGTAAGCAGCATAGACAAATTTTTGTTTTCTTCTTTTACAATTATCAAAGATAACCAATGCTAAACGGTTATAATAATATAAAATGTATGTATAACTAGTTAAAGTATAATAGTGAATGTATAAGAGCTTTGCAGGCCAAATCCAAAAGCGTATAAGAGAGAGAGAAAGAAGGAAGATTCATCACCTACAATTTCTATTACTGCTCACTCATAGCTGCAGCTCCGTTTAAAGTTTAGTTGGAATTTGGTAACCTAACGACAAATCCTCTTGTCTTTTGATATATGTATTACTTAAGCTAATCATCTACATTATAAAGTATTCTCTCTCAACTAACCCGCATACATCTTATACAGCAGCAGCGAAATGGTCGAGGGTCAGACAGCGGTTCAACAGCAGCAGCAGCAGCAATCATCGGGCACTGGCAGCTCGAGTGCTGGCACTGGCGGTGGCACGTCTGGTGGCGGCTCCGCTGGCGCAGGTGTGGCCAACAGTCAAGCGCAGCAAAATGGTGGCTCAACGGCCACAGCCACGGCTGTGGTTGCGGCTGCTGCTCCGGCAGCAACGACCAACAACAATGCGGCAACCAACAGCAATAACAACAACAACAACAATGCAGCCACAAACAATAACAACAACAACAACAATAATAACAACAACAATAACAACAACAACAACGAACCGGATCCAAAGACCAATTTGATTGTGAACTACCTGCCACAGACAATGTCGCAGGATGAAATCCGTTCATTGTTCGTCAGCTTTGGCGAGGTGGAGAGCTGCAAGTTGATACG
Source organism: Drosophila hamatofila (assembly GCA_035045345.1). Lineage (NCBI taxonomy): Eukaryota > Metazoa > Arthropoda > Insecta > Diptera > Drosophilidae > Drosophila > Drosophila hamatofila. The sequence continues at coordinate 10,476,794 of JAWNPA010000011.1, forward strand.
CGATAAGGTGACAGGTGCGTATAATAAACAATTAACAATTGCTTTAAACAATAACTAAAACGTTCCTTTCAATAAGGTCAAAGTCTGGGCTACGGCTTTGTCAACTATGTGAAGCAAGAGGATGCGGAGAAGGCTATCAATGCATTGAATGGTCTACGTCTGCAAAACAAAACCATCAAGGTGCGATAGATAATTACAGATGACTGCTCAAAAATCTAAATAAAGTTATTCAATTGAATTACTATTTAACTCTCTCTCAAGTATATATCTAATAATTTATTATGCCCATTTCTAGGTCTCCATTGCGCGTCCCAGTTCGGAGAGCATTAAGGGCGCCAATCTATATGTATCGGGTCTTCCAAAGAATATGACACAGTCCGATTTGGAATCATTGTTCAGTCCATACGGCAAGATCATAACTTCGCGCATACTTTGTGATAATATCACTGGTAAGTTCATAGACCAAGAAAATCCTATCGATATATTAGCAAACAAAGGCATGTTTTAGGCATGTCCTATAGCTATATAAACTTTCTCTCTTATCATAAGCCAAGTACTTAAGTTTTTCTTTATGCAGATTTTTGCCAGCAAATCTTGAGGAATATAATTAAATTGAAATTAATTATATAATTTAAAAATATTAAATAAATTATTTAAATATATATAAAATTAAACTAGCATGTCCAATATATATTAAATATTTTTCTTTAAAATTTTGCTATACTTATTAGTTAATTTAATATTTCTTTAAATAATGCAAACAATTTGTTTACCAATTTATTTTTTCATGTATTTATTGAACTACCCAAACAAAAATATATCTATATATATTTCGATCAAAAATTAATCAGATGAACATGCGGCGGGTAGGTTTTCACTTTTTGTTTAGCTGTTCAAATCGCTATTAATCAAATTCTCATTTTTACATTGCTTGGCATTAATTTGATTTAATTAAATTTATTTGCATATTTTTTAAGTAAATAAATAATATTAAACACTTCAGACAAAATATAAATGAATTAAATTCTTGAGCATTGAGTTGAAAAGAATGCTTTGAAGTTTGGAAAAATATTTTTTATTCACATAATATTTACGAAATTGTAAAAAAAATACTCAGGACAGAAAGGCAATCTCTAAATAAAGAGTCAGGTTTAAATTATAATAATAATAAATAATAATAATCAATAATTTTCCTACAACATTTTAGAGATGTTTATTTTTCAGAATTTAATTATTTTTAATTTTTGCTGAAGTATTTTTTATTTATTAAAATAAAACAAAAATATATTCAGACAACATTGAAAGGAATTAAAAATAAATATGTCTGAAATGTTAGGAAATGATTGAAGTTTAGATCAATTTTTTATTTTAAAGCTATTAATTTAATTAAATTAATTTTATAGTGTTTAATTAATTTAATATATTTTATTCCATTAAATATTAAATAGTTTAGGAAATATATTAATTAAAATCTAAAAAATGCTTTAGAAAAATGATTGAAGGCTAAATATTGTTATTTTAATAGCTAAAAAAAATTTACAGCTTAGAAAAATATTTTGTATGTATATATTTTTTTAAAATTTTAAGACATTCAGTCTTTATACCAATGAGTTTAAATTATATTATAATATAAGAGGCAGCTTCAAATTAGAAATCTAGCAAATCTTCCTAGCCAAATTTTTATGAAACCAATAATAAGTTCTCTTGTAATGATGTACAGGATATTTGCTTGTTGGCCATACCAAGCTAATTTAGCATGTTATTAAATTTCTATTTTTTTTTATTGTTATTAATTCTTTGAAGTCTTTTATTTTAAATTTTATACTTTTGTATTAATGCATTTTATGTTTTTATTTACCTTCCCTAAAACAATTACCAACGACAAAATACCCGCACCACATAGAATCGCATGCTGAGCACCTAGATCGTATGTATACTTAATATTTATTTTCCATTTCTTATTTCTTTTGTATTTATTTATTTATTTTGTTTGGCTGGCTTTGATTTTGTGGTGCAATCTATCAGAATGCTGTCAATTCATATGCCTTTTTGTGCTAGCTGTGACAACTGAATTTAAAAATTAAAAAATATATACGCATATTATTTTCAACTAATTTAATAATATTTGTGTTTCGCTTAGGTCTCTCCAAGGGCGTTGGCTTTATACGCTTCGATCAGCGCTTCGAGGCTGATCGCGCCATCAAGGAGCTAAACGGCACCACACCGAAAAATTCCACCGAACCGATAACCGTTAAGTTTGCCAACAATCCCAGCAGCAACAAGAACAGCATGCAACCGCTGGCCGCCTACATTGCGCCACAGAATACGCGCGGCGGACGCGCCTTTCCAGCGAATGCAGCCGCCGGAGCCGCTGCGGCTGCAGCTGCTGCTGCCATTCATCCCAACGCGGGCCGTTACAGGTTAGCTGAGCAAGTAATGAATCAGGTCGTTGTGGTATTGAGAAGATGAGGAATGGATGAGAGCTAGAATTTTTAAGGATTGACAGTGATGCAGGAGTGGAATGCTGATGAGGTGTAGGATAGTTAAGTGAAGTAGAATATTGAAGACGTTTCGATATTTAAGTGAATATTTGGAGGATTAATATAGGCAGGATAAGTGACTTTTGGAGTAGATCCTTAAAAGTTGTATAGCAAAGTAATGAATGGGTTAAACTTAATGACAGCCTAAATTAAATTTAAGTGCTCAAGCAACTATTTTTAAAAAAGTACTATACTTCCCTCTGATAATAATAGCACAACCAAAAAATAGCACGACCGATCGCCCCGAGTTTCCAATTCAAAGTGATTTACAATGTTTATTGCAATGTCTTATAGGAAAGTAATGAATGAGTTACTTCAATTAGATTTAATAACAGTTTAAATTATATTTAATGATAGTGCTCAAGCAACTATTCCTATGCAAGTACTATACTTCCTTCTGCTCCTCGAGCACCATAGAAAAACACGTCCGATCGCCTCGAGTTTCCAATTCAAAGTGATTTTATTGCAATTTACAACGAAAGCAAGATGAGAGTGTGCTAACATGCATGCTCTCACATACATGCTCTCACATGATCTCGCATACATGCTCTCGCATACATGCTGTCACATACATGCTCTCACTTACATGCTCTCACATGCATGATCTGAAAGTTTCATTGGTTGACCTCTCTCTCTATAACTTCTCTCACATCAAATGCAGTATTTAAAAAGACTTAGCAGGTAGCACGAAGAAGAGTTGCTACTCTTCGCCTTTCAAGACAGCAAGAAGCTCTAGCTTAGCTTCATGAATAGCATAAGAATTGAACATTTTTAATATTGAATTAATAAGCTATGAAAACTTAAGCAAATTAGTTAAGCTATATGTTAATTTATCCAATCAGAATTTCTTACTATATTGAATGAGGCATAAATGAAAGTATATTAATAATATAATATTGAACATTAGTAGAGAGATTATATATCTCATTTTACTAGCGCAATTTGATCTGCATAAATATTGTGAAGAATTGAAATTTATTTAAGAATTAGAGAAAAATTTATTAATATAAAATTAGTTAGCTAGTATATTGATATTATCTCATTCATCTCTCACACCAGAGTTTTAAATTCTACAGATTGTGACAAAGAGATTGAGGAGTCAAGCAAGAAGCACACTCTCTGTCGTATACCAGGCATTCTTAGAATTTCCTAGAGATAATTTACCCTTTTCCATATGCTTCTCAACCCAAAAAATAAACTCTTTACTAACTTAAAATTTCCTCTCTTCCTTCGACAGCTCTGTGATCTCACGCTATTCGCCGCTCACCAGTGATCTAATTACCAATGGCATGATACAGGGCAATACCATAACTAGCTCCGGCTGGTGCATTTTCGTTTATAATCTGGCGCCCGAAACCGAGGAGAACGTGCTCTGGCAGTTGTTTGGTCCATTTGGCGCTGTGCAGTCGGTCAAGGTGCGTCTCCCAGTTAGTTCACATAAGCTTTGTTAATGCTAATACCTTTCAGGTCATACGCGATTTGCAGAGCAACAAATGCAAGGGCTTTGGCTTTGTCACCATGACCAACTATGAGGAGGCGGTGCTGGCCATACAGTCGCTCAATGGCTATACGCTGGGCAATCGGGTACTTCAGGTCAGCTTCAAGACCAACAAAAATAAGCAAACGTAATTATTAACCAAGTTGGCTGCTGTTGTCAATGCCAATGCGGCGGCAGCGGCGCTAGCTGCCAATAGTTTGGTGCTCAATCAAAGCCACAGCAACAACATTTTCAACAACCACATCTTGAACAACCACAACAATATCAACAACAACAACAACAACCATTCTGCCCACCCATTTGGCAAATATGCTAATCACAGCAGCAACAACAACAGACAGCACAACAGCAATAACAAACAGAAACAGCAGACAACTTCAAGCAGTACCAACAACAACAACAACAACAAACACTCGCTGACAACAACAGCAACAAAATCGAATTCAGCAACAGCCACAGCGAACAATCGTCACAGCAAACCGCCCACAAACAACAACATAACATCTACAAGCAACAACAACAAGAGCACTTCCTCTCATGCCACGTCCCATAGCGAAAGCGGCGCCAGCTCAACCAGCAACAACAACAACATATTGAAAACCTCCACGAAATTCATCTACAATAAGCCACAAAATCATTTCGAATTGCTGCAACAGCAGCTGCAGCTGCAGCAGGAGTTTGCCCAGTTCCTTACCAATGTGGCTAACAGTGCAGCTGGCGGCGGTTCCACTGCCACGCCCAACACATACAACAACAACAACAATCACAACCATAACAGCAGCAGCAGCAGCAACCACAACAACAACATCAGCAACCACCACAGCAGCAGTAGCAACAACAATGCAGCCATCGGTTCACATGCAGCAAGAAATTCTGCAAACGGCTCAACATTGAGCAGCGCAGCAGCAACAGTTGGCAACAAGAGCAATCACAGCCATAACAAGAACAACAACAACAGCAACAACAACAACAACAATAACTATCAGTCCTCATTTATGCCATCTTGGTCAAATTGGTTTTTCTAATTGAAGCCGATACGCACCGTCTGGTAAATGCCCTTTTTACTATTTTGAACTATTATTTTGTTGGTTTGGTTTGGATTTTCTAAAATACTTTTTTTTAAACAATATATATATATAAATATATATGGGAGTTTTTTAATATGTACTTTTACGAAAGTATATTTTTTTTGTATTAAATTTAAGTTAAAAGTTTGCAGAAAAAACAAAAATTGTTCAAATTAAATTTTTTATATATTTTTTAAATTTTTTGAAAAGAAAATTTTCAAAATTTGGAATCAAATTTCTTTTTTTTTTTTGTATATCAAATTTAATTCAATTTAATTTTTATTCAAATTTATGTTCTCTTAAACAAACTAAATTTTGTTCATTTAATATATACTTTGATTATCTTTGATTCATTTGCCATAACAGCAAATCTCTAGTCGCTAACAAAACAAAAAAGAAATGAAAAGAAAGAAAGTTATGGTTAAGTTTTTGTTTGAAGAGAAAAGAACACATATTCTAGAAATAGTTGAAAAGCTTTGGCAGAATGAAATCTAGAAGAAGGCCAAACCACCAAAAACTTGACAAAGAAATGAAATAATTAAGCTTATTGATAATTGTATAAAAACGTAATAATAATAATAAAATGAAACAGAACTGAATGAAATGGAAACGTTTGGCATATGCTTGAAAGCATGTGTGGTTCAACATGTGTTTATAAATATATATATATATACATATATAGATATATATGTATGTGTGTAATTCTTGCTTAAAATAAAGATCGTATTACATTATTATTATATATATTTATATATATATATATATATATATGTATATGTATACACTTAAATATACATTTTTTATTCAACAACTTTAATTATTCAATTCACAAATATCATCTAATCATTGTCATGTGTTGAAGAAACTTATCCAATTCCTAACTATGTTTACTTTATCTGAATCTAACCTGACGAGCAGCAAAGAAATCGAATGTGCAATGAGGCAAAGAACGAAATCTATAATAAAAACAAGAGCTAAAAAAAAATACAGAGAATTTTTCGAATACAACGAATAAATGTTTAAGAAAAATTGAAAGCTAAAAAGCACAACTAAATAGGAAAAATAATCAACATTTTAATAAATACAAAAATGCTATAAAAATAATAGACAAAACAAATTTAAAAAAAAAAGAAAAAACTTAACACAAAGAACCAGCTAAAAATATCTATGCACGCCATTCGAAAAATTGAAAAAGTCCAAGAAAAATCTCTACTACAACAAAAAATTCTTAGCCTAATATTTAACTTTAAATCAAGTGAAAAGTAAGTAAATGAAATATTGACAAAATGCGTTTCAGCAAAACGAATTTGTTTCAACAAAAAAAAAAAAAAAACCAAACAGCAATAATAAAGGAACAAAAAATTAAACAATATAAAAATATTTTAAAAACAAATTGCCAAATTAAATGTTAAAGAAATACGGAAGAAAAATTCTTGAAAGCAGAGTGAAAAAGATGTAAGCTAAAAAGTGATTTGAACCAGAACTAACGGAACGTTTCGACAAATGATAAAGATGCATTTAAAAAAACAAAAACAAAGCGTGGCGAGAGATGGTATGAGAGAAGAAAGTATGATCAAAGTTCTATATAACACGAAAACATGGTGCTTGAGAGATTTCCTTGCAAAGCTAGTTCAATATGCTAGTAAACATATTATATATATATATATACAAAAACATATATATATATAAAACTCTTGTTATCAAATTTTTTGTTTTCGCATTCATCAAATTAAATCGGGAATTGGGAAACACTTTCTCTTTCATAAACATTATTATAGTTTCGTTTTCTAACCCGAGAAGCGTCAACTCCTTTAACAATTCGCAATGTTAAAACACATTAAACTATGCTATATATATTATATATAAATTAACTCTATATAAAATCTATAACTAAAAAAAAAAAAACAAAAAGAAAAGTATATTATATATGATTAATAATATATTGATGTTGTGTATTGCAAATTTTAAATGTTTATACATATACATACATACCAAAACAAATTATTATGAATGCATATTAACTCATGGCATAAATCACAAACAAAAAACACTTTCATGTATACGTCAAGTAAATTTATTGCAACTATTTAAAAAACAAAAGTAATTCAAATATTAACAACCAAATGATATGTATGTATATTTACGATTACGATTACGATTATTATGTATGTATGTGTGTGTAGTGCGCATAGGCGCAATATTTGTAGAGCTCAATATGGCTTATTTCCACATGAAAAGCAAGTGAAACAATCGAATCATTCAAATCATCCGGAACTAGAATATTTCAATCATTCGAATCACTTGAGAATCACTTCATGCGCAAATGCTTGACTGAAACTTAAAAAAACAAAAACAAAAGAAGAAAAATACTGGTTGCTTTTATGCGATTTGTAAGAACAAAACCTTCCAAAAATGAAACAAAAACATAAGAATAAACTTTGTAGAAATTTCAAGAGAAAACTATAAGAAGAAAACACCAAGAAAAACCTTTTTTTACTAATCAGGCGCTCACATTTTTTTGTGCAGTTGCCAATTGGATTAGGGAAAAGGGAAAGCAGAATGCGTAATGCAATTAGTATTAAAAAAAAAAAAAAAAAAAAACAAACAGCAACAAATAGAAGAACAACAAAAAGCAATCGATTATATACATTTTTTAAGACGAAAATGTTTTATAAATAAAATACCGAAGAATGAACAAAACCCAAAAAAAAAAAAAAAACATTAATATAAAAGAAAAAAACCAAGAAAGTATTTTAAAAATTTAAACATATACATGAATACTATATATACAATATATTATATTATATATACATATTATATATATATAAATATATATATATATATATATTATACTTAACGGTATTGGTAACGAACAAAAACACCGCACAATAATATACAAAAAAAAAAAAAGAGAAAAGAAAACCAACAAAAAGGAGGAAGAATACGTAATCTCTGATAACAAATGAAAAAAAAGTTAAACTAATGCAAACAAGACTAAAAATTTAAGTGAAAAGCAAAACAATTAATAAATATGGAAAGCAAAAGGAAAACTGAAAACGAGCAACTTTATAATTTTTACATGAAAGAAAGAAACGCAATAATGTTAACATTTAAAGATTGAACACGATGAAAAATAAACAGAAAACAAAGCGCATATCTTGAAAGTAAAATAAAAACGAATAAGAAGAAGCAAAGGCGAGGGAAGTATGTATGTTGATGAAATCTATTTAGAACAAAGATACGAAAAGTTACCACAAATTTTAACTGTAAACCAAAACAAAAAAAAAAAAAACAAAAGAATGATAAAGAAGAAGAGTGAATGAATGAATGAATATGGTACACTTTTATACTTTTACACCAGAAAACAGAAATATAAGGAAATCTAGTGCATACACACATACACTTACGTATAGAAGAATCAAGGATCTGGCGATCTAGTTGTCGTCTGGTTTTTCGTTTTGTCGTTTCGAGGCACATTCGCGTTTGAAACCCAAAAAAGGTTGTGCAATGCTCTGCAGGCGGAACTGGAATTGGAACTAGTTCCGATACCTGCACAGCGCTCTCTTTAAATGTCTCTCTCTTGATACACAGTAACTTACACAGACACAGACACACTCACACACACACTAACACACACATACACAGCTCTAAAACTCTTTAACTAGTTAAAACTGATGAGCTGCTTAGTCGAGCATCATCTGTGGGTAATGTTCTAGGTATTTAAATGATGTGCTATAAATTAATTAAATAGGCTTCTAGGCATAGTTTAACAAAAACTGAACTGACACTAGTTGTTGATTTAAGAACTATTCGCACAGAAAGAAAAAAAAAAACAAAAACAAAAACTTCCCTAAATAAAGATTTCGAAAATATTTCAGAAAAATTTTTAGCCAAGGCTTAAAAGAAAATCCCTTAAAAATTGATCTAAGCTAAGCGAGAGTATTCCTAAGGCTGTTTATTTTCGCTATTTCCAGATATTTCTTCGAATTTTGCTCAAGAATTCTAGGTACATAGAAATGTACATCTCATGCATACCTTGCTCTATTTACATAAATCTATATATATTTCCACAGTTATTTCAATACTTTAATGATATTTGTTTGTTTACGAAAAGTTAAGCTTCTTCTTCCTACACACAAGTATTTTGGTCTAAAGATTTGCAAAAATTTATTAAAAAAATATAAATAAAACATATAACTATCCAATAAACAAATTTCGTAGTGCATGTCATCAGTAAAGTAAACAAGATCGAAACAAGTTCTCTTTCTCTCTATATGTTTGCATTAAATGTTAAAAAAAACAAAATATTAAAAAAATATAAGAAACCAAAAAGAAAATATATATATTAAATGAATTATGTATAAACCAAAACTTAGTCGAAAAAAACCAACTTAGTCAAAGGTACTAATTTTAAGCACTCTTGTTAAATGCAAATTGAAAACAGCATAAAACGATTACTTCAATGATTGATTGATTGATTGATTGAGTGAAGCGATCTTTGGTTCCATCTAGCTCAAGCTCAACATTTGCATAATTTAATCAATTGCAATTATTTCTTATTATCGTCTATGGTTTAGCTTACGTATAGTACTTGAAGACAAAACATACTAATTATGACAGATATATATATGCATATATATATACATTTATGGGTATATATATGTATGTATATACGAATATTATATATATGTGTAAACTATGCAAACGTTTTTTTCTCGTCGTTATAAACATAGTCAAAATATTGGTGGACCGTATCGTATTGTAGTAGCAAATATTTAACTTAATCATCTCAGATAACAACAGAAACAACAAACAACAAACAAACAATTATTCCAATTTAATTACAAAGTGCATATTTATCTATTGAATTACTGTCTCATTCTCTCATATATGGGCGCTGGATTTATTGCCACGCCCAACAACACACACAGACACACACACCCTCGACACACTCAACACACGCTCCTTAAACAATTTTCTTCAAATTTTCATTCAATTAAAACTTAAACATAAAAAAAGAAAAAAAAAAAACCAAATATAATATAATATTAAAAAAAAAAAACAAAAACAAAACGAAACAAATTTATATAGCATATTTATGGTATACTCTGTGCAAGATTTATTAAGAATCAATTAAACTTCATTATGGATTACTCTGAGAATTTACAACAAAAACACTCACACGAAACACACAATGAAGGAAACAACAACAATTTATTCAATAAAGCTATGAAATGATGTGTTTAAAAACAAAACTTTAACCATTTTTAAATGTCTAAGGATGTGGAACACTTATTATTAATTATCGCAGGAATTAGTTCAAGGAGTAACTCGGGTAAGTCGTATTTCTTTTATATTTTGTAAGTGGTGTCGGCTGTTCTCTGATAAGTTATTTGCAGGCATAATATATACTGTATGTATATAAAAAAGATGTAATTTAGGAAATAATTTTTATATGATAGAAATCTTTATTGATTTTTCTATTAACTCAAACATGTTTGGATTTAGGCAAGAACCAAAATTTGTTCTTATATCTTATATCGATCTTGATACGAATAGGTTTTGAGACGTATAGTGCTAGCTACACGTAGATAGTTTTGATTCATATCATGAAAAAGATTGAAGCATCGAAGAAATCTGAAAATCGAGAAAACAAGTTTAATATATGATTATCCTAAACCAGGGACCACAAATAAGAATTATGAATTTAAAATATTGAGACTCCAAAAAAACCCAAGAAGAGTGGGAAAAATATACAAAGGATATTTTTTTACGGCAAATTCAAAAACCGGATACACTTTTATTTGCAATTTTTTATTATTAATTTTTTTTTTAACTATTAAAATTAATTTATATGATAAAAATCAAAAATAATTATTACACATCAATTTTTATATAAAAATCAAATCATAATAAAAATAAAAAATAAAAATTATGATTTGATTTTTATATAAAAATAAAAAATAAAAATTAAATTGCAATATCTTTTGAAATAAAGGAGCTAGATCATATATAGACCTATATATATGAGCTACGCATTAATACCTTTCAGTTGATATATAATATGTATGTAAATATTTACTTGTACATACACATTAATGTACATTCTTATATTTAACTGTCTGCTTGGGCACTTGCCCATACCTCCTATTAAGCGCCTATCGTTGTCTAGCAATATGCTCCGAATATGTTCATATTTCTTCTTTCCATTTTTCGTTTCCTTTCCATTCTATTTCCATTTTAAATAGAGCATAGGAAAAACGTGGCTTTATTTGTTTGCGTGTATATGTTATATAAGTCAACCTAGGATTGTGTAAATCATAGTTGTGCATATAATAGCTTAACCAAATGAATATTGATTTAAAAGTAAACGCTCATTAAGTCATAAAGCATTTTACTAATTGTCCGTGCCCTGGCAGTACCTCAAGTTAAATAGAGTATCTCAATTCAGTATACGTGCAATAATTCCTGAAAATCAAGAAATAAATCAAAATTCTGACTTATGGAAAAAGTACATACCCTGAAATTTCATCTTTATTGCAAATTTGTTGTGAACTTTCAGTTGTATGCAAAAAATTTACTACAAATGTGAATTGAGCCCCTGGAAAATTGAAGCTATGCAATGTAAAATTACTAAATAGGTAAAGAGTTGAGAGTTTTCTCTTTTGTTTGGTGGGGTAAAGTAATAAGTGAGGTTAAATGGAATTTGACTATGGGTTAGCGGAAGCAAATATAGAGATTAAACTCTCAGGTATTTTTAAGTAAATGTAACATCTCTTAAATGGAATTTGACTATGTGAAGAGAGATATGGGTTAGCTGAAGCGAATAAAGGAAGCAGACTCTACTTTAAAGTCATTTTAATGAAATATAGAATCTCTTCAATTGGATTTGACTTTGTATAGGGTTAACGGAAGCAAATATAGGGGGCAGACTCTACTTTAAAGTTTTTTTTATAGAAATTTAGCATCTCTTGTGACTATTTGTGGCAGTGTGCACAAATAAAGTGATTGTCAAATTGGTCGAGTTGGGTGAAAATCTTTTGCTACAGTCTGCACAAGTTGTGCTTTCCCAACCCCTTCCTGCTGCCTGCGCCATGTTGCAACGGCTTTAAATGTGGGGAAGCTTTTAGGCGGCGACATAAATTGTGAGCTGAGGGCTGGTGGTAAAAGCTGTGCGAAATCTTACATAAATTTCGGTGGCATGCGGCATGCGGACAGCTTGAATGGCTGCCGCTGCAAACTGTGCAACGAGCAATGAATGAGCTTTGAGGTTATGTAATATGGCTGGCATAGTGGAACAGTTGAAGTACAATAATCAAGTTTAAGGATCACGTTCATAGAACTCGGATGGTATAAATATCCAGTTCTTGGCCAAATCGTTGAGAGCCTCTACCATCAGGCGACTAAGTATGGACAAGATGGTGCTAGGAGAAAGAAAGAGAGAGGTTTTAATATATGGAACTAGTTCCACTTATGAACTCACTCACTTGTGATCCACATGCGAACTGACGTTAGAGAACGGAGCCTGCGAGGGATCCGCCAAGACGACCTCATCGTAGGTCTTGTTGAACTTGTTGCGTGTTCGTTCCGCCGGAATGCGCATGAAATTCGACTTGGAGAGGAATTTCCAGAAGAGTTTCTCGAATATGGTGACACGATGATCGATGGCCATGCTCAGCTCGATCACCTCGTTGGCATTCAGTTTGCGTTTCATGGAGAGTCGCTTGACCAGCTCCTCGCGTTCCCTGATTTTCTTCTCCGCCTCGGTTGGCTTTCCCAGGGGCGTGGCATCGCCGCCAGCGGCTGGGTCAAGGCCGACGCCGCCGCAGGGCGAACAGGTGCCATCGACCTCGACAATAGTATCGTCATCCCTTTCCTCGCGACTGGACATATGGACACGTATGTTGAGATGCAGAAAGACATGCTCCACATAGCTGTCCTCCTTCCACTTGGGATCATCAATGGACTCGACCTCGGCCAACTCGGCTTTGGCTATTTGGGTGGCCGTATCCAGCACACGATGCACCTCCAGCACAATGGGTATGCGACGAAAGAAGACCAGACGATCATAGACGGTCACCTTAATCTCGCAGAGCTTCGAATGATGTCCCTTCAGCCGGAAGTTGGACGGCTCGAAAGTGACGGCAAAGAAGTCACTGATGATGTAGCTATGGAAGAAGTGAAATGCATTGGAAAATACCAAGAAATTCGATAAGCTCATCTATAATGCTCACTTCTGCCAACGAAATTCCATGCACTTCTGCCCATAGTTGTGTAAATTGACGAGCTGAGTGCGACTCTCCTTGATGCACAGTTCAAAGCTCAATCGATTCGGATAGATGACGTAGAGAAATTCGGCTGATTCTCTGTCCTTCAGCGGCATATCTGTGACCTCATGCTCGTCTGTAAGCGCGCCACGTGCCTTGATCTTATAGCGTGCCTTGATGTTCTCATATATTAGCATTATATCGACCTGGATTAAGTGAGTTAGTTAGTAGAATGGTATGGGTACGGGAATTTTATACTGAACATAAGAATTAATTATGAGAACTTAAATTAACCCTGGTAAAATAACTTTCTGTCTTTCACTTTGTTGAAGTCTTTCTATCGAGTTTCATATTTAGTGGGCTGAAGTTGGAGATGAGCTTTGAGATCGGTCTTATATATATTTTTGATGATGCACAATTTTACAACTTTTTAAAAGAGAGACAGGTAAATTCGTAGTAAGAACATTCAACCTTTTTGCTGTTACTTTTTGTAAATCTTGTGTTTATATTATTACATTACATTCTAAAGAGCTGCCCTCAATCTCAGTTTTTTAGCTTGTTGGAGATGCGCTTGAAGGACTTGTTTGCTTTCATAATTACCTATTTCTAAATTCCTTACCATATAGACCACATTTGTCTAGACCTACTAAACAACCCCTCCTCACGTCAGAGACATCAATCATATATATCACCTTTACTCCAATTCTCTTTCCTCAATCTTTGAAAATTCTTTGTTATCCCTTTTGTATTCCGATTGTCAAGAATTTACCTCTTTTTTAATTCTAATCCTTCAAAATCTCATTGGTCTAATTGGTTATACAAACTTCGCTCTCCTCCGACGCGAACATTTCTTTGGACATATACACCCATTTTCCCACTTTAATCTTAATAATATAATAATAATTATTTTTCAAGAGTCCAGCTCATTCCAAGTTCTTTTTGTAGGTTGCTAATATACGTGTTACGATGGAAGATATTTCTTTCGTTAATGCTTATTTTAATGTTAGTTTCCCTACGGACCTATACTCCCATTTTCCTACCTCGATCATTGACAATTCTTTGCAATCCCAATTTGTCGATTGGCAAGAGTCTTAACTCAATACTTAAAACTTCTCCATAAATACCTCATTTGTCTAGTTGGTTGTGTATTTGCTCTCCTCAAAGAGACTTTGCTTCCCCTCGGACGTATACTCCTATTTTCCGAACTAAATCATTGACAATTCTTTTTGAAGGGTCTAGTTAATTCTTAGTTATTTCTGGCCTAAGTCATTGATAATTTTTGTCTTTCTCTCTCACTAATTCTCTCATTGGTCTAATTCATTGAGTCTACGTAAAAAGATTTACTGCCCTTGGAAATGTAATGCCCTAGAGACATATACTACCATTTCTCCCAACTCAATTCTTTGTCTACTAAAGATTATACTCAAGAGCTCACCTCATTCTCATAGTCCAGGGGTCTGTACTCAACGAGCAGAGGCCAAACACTCTGTCTGGGCACCGTCAGATTCGAGTTGTGCAGCTTGAAGCTGCGTTCGCGTGCATTAAAAGTGAACGAGAGATGGGACATCGTTATGTTCTGCACCCAAATCGGTTGTGTGACATGACGAAAGTTTTTAATATTAACGGGCAACAGCTCCTTCGAAAGCAGGCAGCGTTCGGGATCGAAGGCTGTGACCTCCAGCTTAAAGCTCCAAATAAACTTGCGATCGTCGTTGGTGCTAAGAGAGATTAGGAGTTAAAACTGAGATAAGAAATGTCTCGTATTACTTACTAGATCTCATAGGTAAGATAGTGCTCGCCATAGAGAAAGAAGTGAGCAGTCACTGAGATGGGCAGCACCTCGTCCGGCAGCAAGTTGAGCAGCTCCTGGCTGACGTGGATGAGCCGGCGATGCGGGCAGTGGAAGAGCTGACGGAATTGATTGAAGCCGACGCGTGTCTGCAGCGGCTGGCACTGACAGTTCTGGATGCGCTTCAGTTTCAGCTCCAACGGCTTGGCGGACATGTTGCGCAGCCAGAAGATGATCTTCAAGGGCTGGCTCTGTATCTGGCGCAAGGGAATGGCCAGGACATGTTCGAACTCACGCTTATTCGAGCGAAGTTTCTTATTCAAGCTGTGTGAGGTAGGGATAGAGGTAGGATAACGATACTACAGAGGATCTTTCAACTGCTAGACAATTTTTTACCCAGTTATATCAAAACTCTCCCAGTAGTAGAGCTTCAGTATTGGTGGACGTATAACGGTTAGATTTTCCACCATCAGCTTCTGATAGATTGGCACGGGATTTATGACGCCCACGCAAGGACAAGGACATTTTTCCATATTCTGTGTTTACTTATTTTTAACTATTTTTTTTTTTAGAAATAAATATATATATTTATTGAGCTGCCCGACAAGTTGCCTTGATTTCAAAGTGTAGAGTTGAAAAATTTCATTTGTACTTTCGCCTACATTTGTCACACTGTGCCTGCTTCCCCTCCGGCTCGACTTGGGCACGTTCTTTTAATGCCATTAGAAGTTTGCACAGCACGGCCCGAGGCGCCTCTGCATGTTGCACACTCGTAAATATTCATAAATGGTCAGCCGCATATACGAACACCTACGCCAGCAGCAGCACCGAGCTGGGGGTCAACCCAGCGCCAGATTCTTTTGAATACTGCAGCAGAAGCAGCGCACTCATACTCACACTCACACACACACCCACACACTTGCAGTCTGTATAGCCCTGAGCTCTGCCGAGTGTGTTGCATAAAGTGGGATTTTGTGGCATCGTTGTGCGTGGCATCTGCATTTTGCATCTTTTTGCATACAAAGAAATTTTCCTAGAAAGAAACTTTTCATTGAGCATCTTAACAAATTGAATAAACAAAACAAATTATTTGCATTATAAATTATATTTATTGTGTAAGTTGGGTTTGCCCTTTCGTAAAATATATGAGAGTTTTAATTTTAAAATATAAACTTTTTAGATTGTATTATATATTCTAGAATTTATATTTATATATATTTTAGAATTTAAATATAATTTAAGTCACAATTGAAAAAACTTCAAAATAATGTAAATTTAAACCTGTTTTATAAGTTTTTTTTATTACATTATTTTATTAATATTTTTCCACTTATTAATTAAATATTTTGAAATATTTTTACAAATTTTTAAAGAAGGTGTTTTGCTCTATCATTAAATTTTACATTTACATTTAATTTTACATTTTTCAATTTTACTATTTATTAACATTTAGGATAGAATATGTAAATATAAATATCTATATAAATAGCTAAACTTTTTATGTGCTTTTTTTTATTATTAAAATTTTTTTATCCTTAAACACTTTAATTGATTGAACCTCTACATAAAAAAGTTCATACACTTACATTTAAGAAACTAAGATATATATTATTTAAATGTTCTTTAAAAAATTTAATACCTAAAAAATAAAATATTTTGGTAAAAATATATATTTAAACAATATATATATATATTTAAAAAATTTTAATATTTTACGCAAGAGCAAAAATTTAATGATTTTCTTCTTGTTTTTTGCCTCACTAAGTTGATATATTTTTTACAATATCGTAGAATTTTTGTTGCTCTTTCATAAAGCTAAAAATTGTAAGCTTTAAAATATATTTTATTGACATAATATTTTATTTATTTTATTAACACAATTTTTTTATAATTTTTAATCAAATCCAATTACGGATAAAACAAACTTAAATATCTTCGAGTTAAAGTTAATATTATATTTCAATAGTTTTATAAAAATTTTAAAATAATTTTATTCTTGAATTAAAAAAAATTAAATTAAAAACTTTTGTACGTTAATCAAAGTTTTTAGAAATGTTTTCAATTTGAAATTAAATATGTTTTATCACCTAATTCATCCTTAACGAAACGCTTTTGAAAAATCTATCATAAATTGAGTTATCACAGTCCACAAGCCCAGACATTTCCTCACTTTTCTAAAGATTTTTACCTGAGTATACCCTTTTCATAAAATTATAGGTAATTGT
This sequence comes from Drosophila hamatofila, assembly GCA_035045345.1. Classification (NCBI taxonomy): domain Eukaryota; kingdom Metazoa; phylum Arthropoda; class Insecta; order Diptera; family Drosophilidae; genus Drosophila; species Drosophila hamatofila. The sequence goes on from JAWNPA010000011.1 coordinate 10,494,180, forward strand.
AAAGTCAACCAGCGCGCAGCTTGGCTAAATGTATATCCTTATATATGTTATCTTTTTCTTCCGTTTTTCTATTTTTTTGTTGCCTCCGCACAGCTTGCAGCATTGTTGGCAGTTGCAAGCAATCAAAACAATAGCCAGGACTTTAGCGGAAGCAACTAACGTGTACGCATGAATACAGAAGCTGGGCTGCAGGTGTGTGAGTGAGCTGACAATATGTGGTGGCATATTTGCATGCAGACGCAGAGTTGGAGCCAGCAGTCGATAGTGATTCCTACTGCCACGCCCCCTCCCCTCACAGTCACTGGCTGCCCCCAAAGGGCAACGATGTCGTTGCAATTCGTTTTGTTTGTCGATTGACAAAGTGCCAAAGGCCAAAACCAAGTTTATGTGTGACTGAATGTGATTGTAATTGTGTGTGAGTGTGTGTGTGTGTGTGTGTTGGTGTGTGGGTGTGTGGGTGTATGTCTCTGTAAGTGTGGCATACAAACGAGCAAGAAAAAGACATTAGTGCCAACGCGCCTGTCAAAAACAAACCCCAAACACGCGTCGCAAAACGACATCATATGTGGGCGCCAGTTGGCAGTTCTCAGTTTTCCAGTTGCCAGTTTCCACTTGCCAGTTGCCAGTTGCCAGTTGCAGCGAGGCGTGTGCATTGAGGCATTGAGGCAACATCATTTACAGTTAGTGCGCTGACAATTGCAGGCTAGCAGTGTGCGCATAAACGACAATTAGATGAACCCCAAGCAATCTGGCACAGTGGATGCCTCAGATTCTATGGGCGTCTTGATGGGGCATTCAGATGCAAAAGACGCCTCTAATCTAGTTAAGTTTCTTTGGCAAGGTTTTGCGGGAATGAAAATACAATGGATGCTTGCAACAAATACCACAGCTTTTAAAATACTAGGAAAAACTGTAAAGAAGAAACAAATTTAATTTTAAAATAAAATTCTATTTAAATTTTATTTAGACAGCTAATTTATTGAAGTTTCTTTGGCAAAGCTTTGATGGCCATTAAAAATACTTTTCCATTAAAATAATAATATAAATATTTAAACGGGATTTTCAGGTTTTAATTGTGAATTCTATTTTAATTTAGCTTAGTGTGTATTGTAAAAATGTTTTTTTAATTTTTTTTAATTTTTTTTTATTTTAATAATACAATATGTTATTAGAAATACCAAAAATTTTATAGAAAACAATTATTTATTTTTTTTTTTAGACAGTTTAAAAATATGTTTATATTTATTTATTTATATTATTTTATACTAAAATATATAGAATTTTTTATATTTATTTATTTGTATTATATTATATAAAAATATAAAGTAATATAAATAAATAAATATACAAAAATTTTAAAAGTGCTGAAAACTAAAAAAAAAATTTATTTATATTATATTTTATAATTTTTTACTAAAAATATAAGTTAAATACTTTGAAAAACCATGCAAGAAAAAATTAAAGGTATAGATTTAAGAACGATCAAATAATAATTGCTTTTATATTTACTATATTAGATTTAAGACTTCAAGCTTAACTAGCAAAAATTATAACAACAAATTTTGACGAAGTACAAAAATTTGTCAATAAAATACAAAATTACATATAGAATCCTAGCTATGGAAAGTAATGATTAGTCCTACTCTATTTAAGTTCTGAAATATTGTTAGTCTTTATAAAAGCATATATACTAACGTTCTAAAACTATAACAATCATTTGACATTTTATTTGTATTTTTATCGGTACATTTTAAGTATTATCGGTATTTTTAGATTTTTTGCTATTGTGTGGTATTTTAGAAGGATTTTATCGGTAATTTATTCGTATTTTAGCTGTATTTTTAGATACCAATAAAACAACAATAAATAACAATAGATTATGTGTTGTTTTATTGGTATTTTGAGATAAATACCAATAAAAATACCACTGAATTCTAAAATAATCTAAGATCTTAAAGTCAGCAATTGCAACAAGTTTTCTTTTTAAATACTTAGCATTTGTATATATATTTGTATATATATTTTTAGTATGTTTGGAGTGTTTTTTCAATATTTTTATTTGATATTCAAGAAATATTTATGCCAGAAAATAGTGTCTACTTGCAATAGTACTGTTAATCGACAAGCATTACATCAATCACAGCCCGGCGTGACAGCATCGCATCCGCGCTTATCAATCGTCAACCCATCGAACTTCATTCACGTCGCTTTTGCCCGATTCCGATCCCCGAGCGAAACAACAATGGGCAAAGTGCATGGCCAGAAGACAAGCAGACAAGGCAGCTTCTGTAATTGTCGCTCGTCGGCAGAGCTACGACATGTGGTGCTCGCTGCTGTTGAGTGTTTTTCCACATTGCCAACGTTTCAGGACTCACTCGCAAAATGCACTCAATTGCCCGGCCCATTGCCAGCCGTTCCGCCTGCTCAACTGTGGCCCGGGTCGGGGTGGGCGGTCGACTGTGGGCAGTATTTAAATTGAATGCAGCTGCAACAAAAATGTTTGCGGGGGACACTTGGCGAGTTGCTGGCGACAACTTGTTGGCCAATTGTTGTGTGTGGCTTGACTTTGAGCAACTTTTCATGTTTCGGTCAACCGTTTTGTGGCCAATCAAAAGAGCGTCGAGTACTTGGCTAAAATAATGTATATATATATATATAAATATATATGTATATATATATTTAAGCACTTGTAAAATGCATTGAGTGCGGTCGCCGCCTGCAGCATAATTATGGCATAATTTGCAGCCTCAGCTATGCCAACTAATTACAGAAAAAAAGTAGTAAAAGTTTTTTAGGTGGGCCATGCCTGACTAGAAGTTACCTAGAAGTGGCATGTTGAGCCTTGATTTCCTCTCCATTTTTGTATGCATATAAAAAAAGTATATATAACAAATGGAATTTTTTGTTGATATAGAAATGGGTTTATATTGACAGAAATATATAAAGTGTTGTGTTGTTGTTTTGTAAGAAGTATTAATTTTATTACAAATCTATTAAATCCTGATTTTTTCTTTCTTTCTTGTATGCATATCAGAAAGTTATATATGACAAATGGAATTTTTTATTTACATTATAGAAAAGGAAGTATATATGAATAGAAAACTATAAATTGTTGTGGGAATTGTTTCCCATGAAATTAATTAATTAATTAATTAATTGTGGTAATTTAAGTAAATTTTGCTTATTGTTTAGTTATAAGACAGATTGAAAATAAAACATGAATTAATCAAAAAATAAATATTTATATATTAACTAAATAACACTTCTTCTGCGTACACATCAAATTAGTTTCGTGAAACTTTTTTATGGCATTTTTACCCTTTGGATATTAAAATAGTAAAATATCAAGTACAATACAATATCAAATCTAATACAACGATTTTATTAATCATCTTGATTGATGAATTTATATATAGGTTATTATGCCCCTTTACCTCATTAATTCTTTGTACAGCATATTTCATCTATGACTTTTATACCCCTTTTAACCCTCGGTAACCCTTTGCCCGTTATACCTCTTATATCCTTTGTATCCTTTATACCCCTTTTATTCCTTATACCCCTTATATTCTTCATACTCTTTATCCCCTTTTGCCCCTTTGAGTCCTTATACCTCCTTCTTATACCCTGAACCCATTGAAAATGGGAAATCAGGGTATAGTGTTTTTTTCCTGCTCTTCATCGCCTTTGACCCTTGTACGCTTCAAGTCCCTATACCTCTTATACCCATTTGCTCTAAGTTGAGGGTAAAAAGATCTTTCTCATTTGCTTGAAGCTGACTTCTATTTTCTCTGTTTTTTTCATAAAAATCTTTTAGAAAAGGTAGAGAGTGCGGAGTGTGTATGATATTAGACAGAGCTATCTCATCCTCTCATTTTTTAAGAGAGCTAGATTTTATCATTCACTTTCGACTCTCTCATCCATCTACCAATTGAAAAACACACTTTATAAATATATTAATATTTTACTCACACTCCACCTCCACCTCAAAAAAAATTAATTGAATCAAAAACCAATCGACCCCATTCCCTTTTAAATAAGTGCGTAGAAAAGCGTGCCCAGAGCTGCATCCTTTTGGGCGTCGCTCTAAGAGCATATGGCAATTAAAAAGTTTTCATCCAAGTACATTTTTTTTTACCTGCCGCTCTTCAGGCAGGTGGTAAAAGTTGCCAGCAAGCAGTGCGTGTGCTGCGTGTGCTGGCTGTCGAAACGGGCTACATCACTTTGGCAGGCACTGTCTCATGTTGAGCGTGAAAAAAAGATGCACTTTCAGCCTCGGACAGCAGCCAACGGCAACCAACGGCAACAAAAGAAAAGAAAGTTTCATTCACGAAAAATGTGCCGTGTTAATTTAATTTTTTGTAATAATCCCAAGTTTATTTCGTGTAAAATGTGTGAACATCATTAAGAATTTTTTGAGTATTTTTAGTATTTATTATGTATTTTTTCTTAATTAATCGTATTACATATGAAAATATAACGCCATATAGGAAGAGTATTTGCAGTATTTTTTCGGTGCTATTTTATTTATAAGATAATATTTTTAGTATTTTTAAAATATATTTGTTCGTTCTCCTTTTGGCTAATAAGCACGACTGTACTCTAATTCTGCTTCTTCTCCCTCCCTCTCTCCTCTCTCTTATTTCTTCTCAGCTCTCTGCATCCCTATTTTTTTTTGCAATTGCTTGAAGCAGAATATATATATATATATATATATCTCTCTTGTTGTCTGTTTGTTTCTCGTCTCTCTCTCTCTCTCTATATATTTCTCTCTTTCTCATTCTTAGTCTCAGTCTGCCTTTGTATTGCCCTAAGCTGTTTTTTTCTCAGCTTGAGGTTTATCTCTTTCTCTCTCCTTGTCTGTTTGCTTCATTTGGCTCTCTTCTCTCTGTTTGTCTCTCTCCATCTCTCGAAGTTTTCCTCTACCTCTTCCTTTGTATCCCACTCTGTCTCTCATTATATCTCTCCCTCTCTTTCTCTCACTCTGTCGATCTCTCCCTCTTTGTTTCTCCCTCGCTCTCCCTCTTGGTCGTTTACTCTTTCATTCTTTCACTCTCTATATCTGCTTTCCTATGCCCCATTTTTACTTCATCTGTCTCTCTCTAGTCTTCTTAGACTATCTATGCTCTGGTTTTCTCTTGCTCTGTTTCCTGCTCGCTTCTTCACTCTTCTTCTTCGTTCACACTTAGAAGTAAAGAGTTTTAAAAGACTTAAAACTCTTTCTCACACATTATTCTAAGTTCATAAAGTTTACTTATAGTATTTTTATTACCTGTATACAATATATATAAGTTGACTTTGAATTCTTCTTCTTCTTTTTCTCGAGGGAGATACTTGGCATTATTTGCATGAAAACATTTATTTAATTGCCTGTCCCATGCAGTTGAAAGTTTCCAGTGCTTGTAAGCGAACAGTGAGTAAAATATATTGTTTAGATAAGAGCCTGTTATTTAAAGTGCACCTGAGGGGGATCTGAGGGGGCGTGGCAGTTAGTGACACTCGACATCCGATGTGCCCATTTTCTATGCGCTTGCCAAGATGAGACGAGAATGAGAGAGGGAAAGAGGGGAGAGAGATGGTTACAGAGAGACTTCTCTGTTAGAGGAACGGTTGCATGGCTCCTGTGGCTGCAGCAAACAATTATTGTTATTTCAATTTAAATGCAGTGTGCCGACCCCTCAAACAGTAACAGCAATAACAACAGCCAGGTAGATTCCCCCCCCCCCCCCCCAACCAGGTGGATCCCCTCCCCCTCCCCCTCGCCCTCCCTTTGAGGGCTTTGTGCGACGCTATCAAAATTATACACCTTGCAGCTATGAACGGAGCCTGATGTGATGAGTACTTGAGTGTAGGGGATAAGGGCAGGGGGTAGGTCCGTGTTAGACAGAGAGAGGGAGAGCAAGAGAGAGGGAGAGAGGGGAAACTGTGTAACGGTTGTTGTGGCTACAGTCGGTTCATTGTAATGCAAATTACGTATACGCCATGTTGGACGCTCCTGCTGTTCGGCCTCGACTTTTGCTCTACTAAAAGTGCCTTCATTGTGTGTGTGAGTGTGTGTGTGTGCATTTCGAACGTTTTTCATTGTCAGCTCTCAAAAATAATAATAATGAAAATGCGAGCTCTTTTTGAAGCTCAACAGACTTTGGTGCAGCTGCACTGAGATAGAGGCAAACCGAAATTTGGTTAGCAAAAATCCAATTAAACTATGAAACAGCGTGGAAAATAAATTAGTGTCAGTAAGCGTGTGTGAGAAAGTGTGTGTGTGTGTGAGTGAAAGTGTGTGTGTGTGTGTGTGTGTGTGTGTTTGCATGCACTGCATAGCTATTGAAATTAAAGTTAAAATCATGTTTGCTGCGCGTTGACTAAAGAAATAAATCAAGTAAATAAAATTAAGTCTAAATATTTGTATCACATACAAAGCACTCTGGCTAAATATTTTAGCTGAGTTTTCATTTGACAAATAAGTAAACCAGTAAATAAGTAAACCAAATAAGTAAATGAAATTTTAATAATATATTTTATTCAATATCATTGTCAACTTTTTGTCTTTAAGGGGTTTTAAAGCTTCTTATTGAAATGAAACCCAAATTATATTCGTAAAAAACTTAAAAAAAAAATTACGTTCTATTTATTTTTTTATTTTTAAATTTTAATTGTTTATTCAAATCTTAGATTTTCGCTTAGTTATCCAATGTGTTTACTTTGTAAATATATACGCTATGCATTTATATGAGATTTATTACACGAATTAAATTTTCTTATTATATTAAAATATTTTATTTTCATATTCAAATTTGTTATGAAATTTCACTTAGTAAATGTAGAAGCTTATATTTCCATTTAAAATTTATTATATACATTTTATAATTTATAATAGTTTTCTAGATAGAAAATCACTAATAGAAATTTAGGCAAGCATTATAATCATGTGATAAAATTCGTATAAATAGTAATTTTAATATTTAATATTTATATATTCCTCAAGCTGCCGTATTGCCTGAAGAACCGATGCAATCGATAGCTCCCTGAGTATTTTTTCAGAGTGTCAGTAAAAAACACTTATTTGCAGACATCGTGGTCAATATTTATTTGCAAACTATGATTTTAAATTTTAAAATTAGACTCTAAATACATTTTATTTATTATTATTTTTTTTTTTAACTTATATATTTTATTTGAAAAGTTTTCTGCTACTTTTAGTGGCAGCTTAATCTTGTTAGTTCTTGGATAACAAGAAATCAGAGATGATGTAGATAGAATTAGTGAAATATTTATTTTTTAAATATTACTTATTAATTAAAATGAAAATACAATATAATACAATTAATATTTAATAAATGTTATTAAGGAATTTTTGTAAGGAGATACAGTGGGTGAATTTTAAATTTGAATTTTGAATGACTACATTGCTTAGCTTTCAGTAGTTATGGAATGAAATTTGACCTAGACTCTAAAGAGTTATACTTTAGTTTTGGCATAACACACAGATTAGTTCAGGTCAAGTCTTCATAGTGCAACAAATGATTTTAGTTCATTTTTATAAATTTATTTTTAGTTGCTGTGCCATAATTTCATTAAAATCTTTACTTACAGCATCTGCTCGCTGAACTATAGCCACATACTCTTTCTCTCTCTCTCTCTTTCTCTCTCTCTTTCTCTTTCTCTCTATCACCAAATATCACTCATACACATATCACGCATACGCTCCGTGTGCTGCAAAGGATTGCCAAAGGCTTAGCTCCATAGCTTATTGGTTTAGCTCTGCTCAAAAGTTGAGCTCAAATTGGCAAAACTAAATGACAAACACAAGTTTGAGAGGCCAAAAAGCAAAGCAAAACAGAACTGTTTTCGTTTCCTTCGTCCGCTGTCCAGCTGTAGTAAAGGAAATGCAAAATTTTGTAGCAGGAAATGCAGTCAACTAAACTAACTTTGCTTGTGCAGCTAAAGAGACCCATTCGATGGGCAGCTGATAGCAGCACAGCTCGGACTGACTCAGTTAGAGTGACTCTATTCAAAAGCCAGGGCCAGGAAGTTGTCGCATTTAAATGGAAAAACTTTAACACAATGTGCTAGAGTGAGGAAATACAACAACAACAGCAACAACGAGAGCAACATCAATAACAGAAGCAACATCATCATCATCATCATCATCAACAGCAACAAATGGTAAACATTTCCATGTTAACTGTCGATTGAAACAAACGGCAGCTTAGTCGAAGCCACAGACGGCGAACGGAAACCGCATCCGAGCTGTCATCAATGTGTTGAACCACGATTGCAGTCGGCGCAATGAAGCTCTACAGCACCGCCCCCAACCGCCTCTACCATAGGCAAGTGTTGTAGCCCAACTCCAGCCGGGCATTTTGGTCAAGCTCGCATTGATAACTCTGAAACAGTTATGGATTTTGAACGTTTCGAGTTTTGGGTAGAAGGAGAAAGAGAGAAAGAGGGAGAGAGAGAGGGAAAGAGAGAGACAGAAGACAGAGGGACAGACCAGAGGTAAGTCTGCATTTGGCAAATTCGTTTATTTACTTGTAAAATGTGACATTTTTGAGAAATTGCAAATAAATTTTGCAAGTCCTGCTTGGGTTTTAGGTATGTTTGACAACTTCTTGGTGTTGTTTAAATTTATTCTATAATATATCAATTTATATAGAATTTTAGAGACTCTAAAGACTTGAGAAACTGACTTTTGATAGACAAAATTACAATATAATTGAATTTTTTCTAAAAAATGCAATTGGCATTTTTAAAATATTTCACAAATTTAAATATAGCAAATACATATATGTACATATTTAGCTAACTATATATCTTTCTATTTATTTATATCTCTTTACATCTATCTATCTATTTTTACATCTATTTATCTATCGATTTATCGATCTACAGATCTATCTATCTATCTACTTATTATTTATCTATCTTTAAACTCCAATCAGAACTTTATTTATGTTTGTTTATTTTTGAAAGGAACTTTGCATTATGCATTAAATAGCTGAGATTATTTTCTGGAAATAATGGTATGTGGGAATTTCTTCAGAAGAGTACTTTTGTAGCGTGTATCTTGAAAACGCATCAATTATAGAGTTTCATATTATTATAAGATTCACTATTTGTCAAAATAAGAAGTGTTTTTGGCATTCGTTTAGCACTATAATTGGTTGAGAATTACTAAAAAAATAAGAGATTCGCACGCTACAAAAGTAGACATTTCTGGCGAAATGCCCATATAAAAACTTATTTCTACAAACACTAGCACTTGAAGTCTTCAAGCTCTATCTGTAGTTCATTTATATATGTTTTTATTGAAAAATTATCCATGTTTTTTCAAATAATTATTACAGTTTAATAACACATTCAATAATTGCCAAAAAATCACATGAAAGAAGTTTATAAAAATATTTTCAAAATATTTACACAAACTATATGTCTGAGTACGTCTCGAAAGCTGAATTTCATGCTAAACAAGTCTAATTTTTTGAATTGTTAACACTTTTTTATGTAATGTGAATTTTTATTGTAGATATTCATATTTCACAGTCTCAAGTTAGTTCTTATTTTATATGTTTATAGTGAAGAATGAATTTTAGTTGTATATTTTTATATTTTAGAGCCTCAAGTAAATAAACTAAATTTTTATCACGTATGCTTCACTCTGAGTGCATTTTGATATGTGTGAAACGCGTTTAAAATTAAGTTTGTCGTAGATCATAAATTTTTTATGATATAAACCATAAACCAAATGGCCATAAGGCTGTTCATATGAAATTTCCTTTATGTCACATGAGTTGAATGCAGTTGGAATTTTATAACTTGTATAACTTTTTTTGTAGCTCAGTGCACCTATTGAAAATGGGAATTGAGGGTATATTGATTTTGTGGAAATGTATGTAACAAGCAGAAGTTGGAGTTGGGGACAGCACAAAGTATATTTAGGAGATATATTTATTGTACGGATAGAGGGTCTTATCGATATTTATATTAGTGTTAAAGACAGTGTTGTATAATGTGGTTGAGTGGGAAAGTGTGCTCTGACAGATATGAGTGCTGTGAGGGCTACGAAAAAAATGACATTGAGAGACTTCTAAGAAGACACGAGAAGAGATTTTCTACATAATACATACTTAAATTGATATAATAAAGAATAGTAATTAGCCGATATTTATATATATATATATATTCTTGACCAAATTAGTGGGCTCAGACAGTCTATTAATTTTTAATAGTTATACCATGCGCAGTTAGAGCTAATATATATATACTTTTTTTATAGCTTATAAAATTTTCTTATTATCTATAAAAATCTATTAATAAATTTAGTTTTTTAAGCTCAGCTTGAATATCGCAAAATATATAGATTTGTGATTGACTATATTCTAGACTAAGTTCTTGTAATTTATACACAGATTTGGTTTATTTCGGACTTGTAATACTTCCTTCCATTGAAATCTGATAAATCAGAGAATCTGATAAAGAAATTCCATTTGGAAGTAGAGTTATTCCATAATTATTTTAAAATAGTTTACATAGTAAAGCCCAAAATATCAGCTTTTTTTATTTGCTACAAAAGAGTAGTAGAGTCATGTGTATATCAGCTCTTTACAGCCTACAGGGTATCTCCTAGTCATTCACTCCCCACCATGGAGCGTTCTTTCCGGCTTCAGTTATGCACGTCCTTCGCTCTGCAGCCATCAAACAGTCAACGTCAATCAGTCGGACTGTCAACACAAAACAGGTTTACTTAAACTTCATATCAGAGAGATATCCTGTTCTTTATATATATATTTCACTGTAGCTTAAGCAAATATTTTTGCTAGCTGCTTCACGTGCGTTGCCCACAAAACTTTGTACTTTTTACTTTTTTTACTTTTTACTCTTGGCCATTTAGTATTTCGCTTTTTGTTGACTACCAACGGAATATTCGCTCTGAATATTTAATTGTGCGAATGTTCAGAGTGTGCGTGGATGCTGTGTGTGAGTGTGTGTGTGTGTGGGTGTTGTGGTGTGTGCGTGGGTGCTGTGTTTGTGTGTGTGTGTGTGTGTGTGTGTGTGTGTGAGTGGGTGCGTCGCTTTTGGTCTGTGTGGTTGCATATTTGCGGTGCTTTTTGGCTCTTTTTCGATTTTCGAAATGCGCTTTTAGTTGTTTGTTGTTTGCATTACTTTGGCAGAGTTGGCTGAGTTGTTGCTCCTGTTGTTGTTACTGATGTTGTTGTTGTTGTTGCTGTTGTTGTTGCTGTTGTTACTGCTGCTTCCTTTGTTGTTTTTGTTTTGACAACGTAACTGGCAACTGTGTACACAGCATTCTTAGTGCTGGCTCTCGCTTTTTTTGGTAGTCGTGGCGGGCATATATATACATACATATATATCATACATATAATATATAGTATATACATATATATGCATCTATCTATATACATGTATTATAAAAATGTCTGCTTGCTTTTTGGGGGCGGCGGCTTATCTCTTTTCGTTTATGCACTACTAATGCGTGTATCTGTGTATGTATATGTATACAATACAAACATAAATATACATATACATATATATATATATGTGCCTGTTGTCTCTGTTTGAGTGCATGTTTTCCTGGCTACATTGATATGCAAATACTGTGGCCTTAGATGTTGACATTGTGGCGCGTATTATGTTCAAATTAAGCCTTAAACAAAGGCTGAACTAAGCAAAAGAAAACAGTTTTAACTTCCTTTCAGCTCTTTTGTTTTTTAAAGGAATTTATCGCCGCTAATATATTGAAATGCAAATTCACTAAAGCTGTTTTAAGTGATTTTATAAAAGCTTGCTCAAGGAATTAGAAATTTTAAAGAAATATAAATATTATATACAGTTCATGTATTCAAAAAAAATTAGTTCATGAATTTTTAATTCAAATTTAATATGCTTTATATGGAGAAGTCATTTTATATATTTGCTTACTGCAAAACATTTGCTATTTGTAAAAAATTTGAAATACCTTTTAATAATTAATATATATTTAATTTTTTGAAAAAGAAAAAAAATATTAAAAATATGAAAAAAGTTTAATAATATTTTAATTAAAATCAAAACCTTTATAATAAAGATATTTATAACAATGTGTTTATATAAATATATATATACATATTTTCTTTCTGTTTGTAAGTAAATCAATAAAAAAAACTAGCTGAAATTAATTATTTCATTAAATATTATTTTTTTGCCATTAAAAATAACTTTTTTCCATTATACACAATTTTTTGTTTAATTAAACACAATTTTTTCACATTAGACATAATTTTTTTTCCAATTAAACACCATTTTTTTCACATTAGACATCATTTTTTGTTCAATTAAACTCCATTTTTTTCCCATACACATTTTTTCCCATTAAATAATGATATAATTCGTTTTTATAATTTTGTTGTAAATTTTTTATTAAGTTAGCCAGCTCGAGGCTATAAATTTTATTAATATTATTGATTATTGATTCAAGTTAATAAAGTTTATTAGTTTAATAATTTGAAAAAACAATTTGTAGGTAGTTTAATGAAAATATTTAATAAATAAAATATCCAGATGAAGGGAAACAATATAATGTAAATACATAAAAAATTAATTGTATTTTTTTATATGGTAAAAAAAAGACGTGGAAAGTATGGAGGGCTGTATAGAGAAAGGCTGTATAGAACATAATTGTTTTTAAAGTGTAAAAATCGTGGAAAGTAAGGAGGGCTGTATAGACTGTATATGTTGTTAAAGTTTCTGTGTGGCCTGTGTTCCAATATATTTGATGTAAAACCTCGCTATCAAAAGTAAAACGGTTTGGTTTTGGCTATAACTGAACATTTATTGCATTTATTTTTTATTTAAGCGAATAAATAGGGAGAGTCATATTCCCGCTCTTACAAATCCAACTCCACTAGACGCTTACTAAAAAATAAATAAAACACTCAAATGATACAAAGCCGTATGAAAAAGCTGCGTAAAATGATAAAAATATTAGCAAGCCTTACATAGAGCACATTTATTTGTAATTAAATATAAAAAATAATATAAATATTAAATATAAAAAAAAATAATATAAAAAATATTATATATAATATTATATATATAATATTATAAAAAAAAATAATATAAAAAAATATAACTCTTGGATAAAAAGTCAATCTTAATTTCTGCTATTTTTAGCTATTTTAGCCAACTGCCGAGCTCACCTATAAATATTTATATGAATCTCAACACGGGCTTATCAAACTCTCATATCAATCCCTAATATCAATTAACTAATAACTATTTTCGTGCTCTCTTCTTTCCATCAATCATATCCATTATGCATGCAATTTAGACGTATTACAGTGCATCGTGTTCTCATGCGAAACAGTTTCCAATTTGCATGTGAAAAAGTTACAGAGCACCGAATATGCTAGTTTCGAACTGTTAATCACATCATTTCAATGTAAAGTCATTATCTCTACCCTTCCTGATGGCATTCCAACAACATTCCGCAACAAATTTCACATGCTGATGCCGCAGCATCAACAGCAACAGCAGCCACAAAGCTGCAAGCTGCAACAACCATTATAAATGTCATCGCATTTCAATAACAAGCTACATCTCTCTCTCCCCCTTTCTCTTTCCCTGTCTTACGCTCTCTCCCTCTCCCTTCTCTCTCTCTCCTCTCTCAAACAGGCAACGAATTTCACATGTAAAATAAATTTGAGCTCCACAAAATTGCAAACTAATCAACATATTTTTACTGGTTCTCTGGCTTTTTGGTTGGAAGCTAATTTATGGTTTGTGCTCACTTGTAATAGGTTTCGTAATAGGGTATATTAGCTTTAGGTTCATTGTGATAAATAAATAAATACAAATTATTTAATTTATATACATAATATAAATAAATAAAAATTTGTAAGTGTATATAAAAAATTTTAAAATCAAACTTTTATACTAAAAAATTGTTCTCATAATTCTTTTTAAGCAAGTTATTCGAAAGATTAGATTTTAGTATAGTAAAGTTTTGCTTAATTGAAAATAATTGTGAAAAGAATTTATTGAATATATATTATTTATAATATTTATTTTATACTAATTCAATTAGTTTTATTTAAATGTAATTTTGTAAAAATTTCAATGCTTTAAAATTTTTTTTGAATAAAAAATTTGTTTGGATTTTTTTTTTAACATTTGAAAATTAATATTTATTTATTATTAAATTGTTTTCACAATTCTTTTAAAGCAAGTTATTCGAAAGATTAAATTTGAGTATAGTAAAGTTGAATATATATTATTAATATTTATTTTATACTAATTTAATTAATTTAATTTAAATGTAATTTTGTAAAAATTTCAATGCTTTAAAATTTTGTTTGAACAAAAAATTTGTTTTTAGTATTTTTTTTAACGTTTGAAAATTAATATTTATTTATTATTAAATTATATTTAATTAATTTGAACGTTTTTCAAAGTTTTCAGAATTAATTTCAATTAAAATAATTTAATATAAACATTAATTAATTTAAGCTTAATTTGAGCAGTCAATTTGTATTTAGGTATAACTTATGGTAAAATTCTTATCTAATACCATTCTACCCCCTTTCTTAAAATATGAATACTAGTTGCTTTAGATTGGCACAAAATTTAACATAAATTACATCAAAATATATTTATTTCAATAATATTTTCATGCAAAATCTAATTAAGCTTAAGTTTTATATCATAAACTAATGTATGGCCTATGAACATTTTAAATTTCCATCCAAATATAATTAACTTTACTACAAATATTTGCATTAACTAAAATTTATAAACAAAATCTCATTTGAAGAGAGGGCTTCTTGTGTTCAGAACTAGTTCATTTTGCATATTACAAAATTCCCAATTTGCTAGAGTTTTTATTTTATATTAAATTTAATTTACAACATTTAGCAATGGTCGTAAATGAGCCTCTGTGGCTCTGCAGCTGTTGAATGGCCTAAAGCATATTGGCCACAATACTTAAACATATTTGGCCAAACATATTTCGGCAGCTTCGAATTAAGTCCACAATGCATTAACTATAAAATCCACGCATTGGCTGTAAATAATATATGTATCCAAGTGGCCCATGGCACCTCACTATGTTATTAATAACGCTCAATTAACACGCTCACACACACACACACACACACACACATATATATATATATAAACTAGATTGTGTTGTAACTCTATATATTGCATTCAAAGCAGCTGCTTAAGTCGTCGTTAAGGCCCTCAATCGACTCCTCGGGCCATTTGCAGCTTCATTAAAACGCATATAAATCAATTAGTCGACTTATTGCCTCCATATGCTCTGGGAGCCTTCGTCCTTGGCCTTTACTCTCCCACTCTCTCTATCTCCCTCTCTCTTTCTCTTGCATCATAAGCTGAGCGCTTAATTTACTTTTGGATTTTTATTGGCCCTGTTAGTAAGCTTTGGGCCACGTTTGTGGCAGGCTACCTGGGCTACCTGAGTTAAGCAGATTAATTACGACAATTTCGGCATTTGGCCAGTGTTGGACAACGTCGCATCATGTTGGACAGTGCGCCAAAAATTTAATCTTCAAACATCGACAGCAGGAGGGAATGAGGTTGGAGTTGGGAGGAATGGATAAAGCTGGGGTTTGTAGATATACGATAAAGATAAATTGATGGATAAACTTAAGAATGAATAGCTATATATTTGCATAATATGTAGATATACCGATTGATAAATAGACAGAATATTGAATATAGAATATTGTAATTAATACTTAGTAGGACATAGTTTGATATTCACATTGACATAAAGATTATAGATATCTGCATTTAGATAAGGGTAGATAAATAAATGTATAGGCATATAGATAATTGGATAAGTAGAAATATATATATAATATATATAATTTTATATATATTTCTACTTATATACTTATATACATATATATGGATGAATAATGGGCGGATGAATAGATTAATCGATGGATAAATGGGTAGGTGGATAGTAGATAGTTAGAAATTTATAAGCTTGATAGATAAAAATAAAAATAGATAGAATGAAAAAATTGATAGATAAATAAATAGATAAATGGATATAGATAAATAAATGTAAAGGTGGATGGTAGATAATTAAAAATTTATAAGTATACACAAATTGATAGATGCAAACCAAAATAGAGAGAATGAATAAATGGATAGATAAATAAATAGATAGTTGGATAGATAGTTGGATAGATGGCGAGACATAGAAACATAGATATTCAGTTATATAAATTTATATTAAGCGCTCCCTCATTAAGCTAAGTCTTATTCTCGCAAAGATAAATAGACTTGGATTCCATGTAATAATGTTGTTTATATTCTACTGAATAATTTAGTTAAGTAGAGACCGAAAGTACAAATATTAACTGAACCATATATTCTAAACTGGTTGTGCCTTCTTGCCTTGAATGTCTCACTGGAGATTCCAGCCTGTTTAGGTAATCTTAACTTTTATAAGTATATGGTTATATTTCCATATACCACCTTATGTTATCTTTCATTCCTGAACGTATTACTTATTTTTATATCCCGAACCGATTTTGCTTATATGGATATTAGTGGACATTAGACTTTTTTTAATTAAAAAAAAAAGATTTCTAGAAAAATGGGAAAAAAACCTATTGTTGTGGTCACAGTATCCCTAAGTCGTTCACTTTCAACTGAAACATCTCTTATGCAAACTTTGCTCTCTCTTTCAAGTCTTGCAAACAAATTTGGTGTCTTAGCTGAGATTTTTCCCACAAATAGACGTTGTAAATGTCGCATTACTTGCAAGTCCAGCTTTTCTGTGTGGGTGCCTTAGTCCTGTTGTTGGGGAACCAAGACAAATGAAAATTCGCAGCTAATTGAAAGCGGCCACAAGTTGTGCGTCTTGTAGAACATTTTCGGCTCTGTTTGCAGTTGGATTTTCATTTGGTGTTGCTTACGCATTCTGTGTGGGCGACGGAAGCAAACTTTGTGGCGGATCGGCGAATGAGGCTTCTTGGCCAGTCGGCAAGTTGGCAAGCTGGCAACTCGGAATGTCGACAGTCGTTGTCATGCATACCGAAAACATTATTAAAAGTCAACTTCTATTTGTCAAGAGAGAAGGAGATACTAAACAATTAATTTCAACAGCTGCCTGGCGCAGGGATAACGAACGATGGCCAAACAACGACATTAAATTCAAATGCCCCACGAATATTTATATATACGTACATGGTATAATATGTGTGGATAAACAAGTGGAGCGCCCAGCGCCAAGTGTTTGCCATAAGCCAAAAATTGAGCACATATTTGTTGCCTGCCTCGTGCCTCATGCCTCGTGCAACGCTGCGTATGAGCAACAGCTGCCTAATGGCATCAGAGCGACCTTCCTGAGTCTTCATAACTTACTGAGCCCCTTCCCCCCTCTCTCCTCTCCTTACTCTGCTTCTCTCTGGCATTTTTTCTTGCTCGTTAAGCGTCTCAGCCATGCAGTGGAATAGCTTAACTTATCTCTTGCCTCATAATATGTTAGTCTTTATCCATAATTCAAGTGCTTGTTGCGCTCCTCGCACACCAAATATGTTTATTATTTATAATAATTATTATCATTATTTTTGCTGCAATTTTCTTTCGCTTGTTAGGCAAGCAAATTGTGTGAAGTGAAATGTTGTGCAGCATATTTAAGGCCAGTAAGTTGTAAGGTTTATTCTTATAGCTGCCAATAATGCGTCTTTACAGTAAAGCAATTTTTTTCATTTATAAAATTTTCTACATTCATAAAATTTATTTATAAAATTATAAAATATGATCTGCTCTTTTAATAATTTATGCAGATTTCTAAAAAAATATATGTGTATAATTCGAGGTTTAAAAATATTATTTGAAAATTCCAAAAATATTTTTAGAAATAATTAAATATTAATTATAAATTACAAAATCACTTTTTGAAATGTCCAACCACTTTTAGGCGTAACAAAACTGAAATATCGTAATATCTTCGAAAAAATATTACAAAAAATTACACTTTTCTAAATCTAAAATTATTTTGCAGAAGTCGAAAAATCAGAAATTCTTGTTGAAAAATTCTCAAAAAAATTTTTTTTTAAATCTTAAAATATTAAAAAATATCATTAAAAAATTTTATTATAAGTCTTAACTATTTTCCAAGAATAACTAAAACTCAAATATATAAAGCGAACTTCTAAACTCAGCTCTTCAAATTAAAAAACAAAATTGGAAGATCTGTAAAAATAGTTTTGACATTAAAAAAAAAAAAAAAATAAATAAATAATAAATTATTAATTATTTTTGTAAATTCGTAAAATATTTTAAAGAAGTACCAAAAATATTTTTAGAGAACCTACTATTTTTATAAATGTATTTTTATTTATATATATATTGTTTTCAATCCCAAAATATTTTGTAGAAATCGCCAAAATATCTTATCCTTACATATTAAAATTTTTTTTTTATAATATAAAAAAATATATATTTTTAACAATCTGAAAGTGTTATTTAAGCCTTTTTTAATTCTAATTAAAATATCTTTAAAGCAAGCTAACATTTATTTCTCACTTAAATTAAAACATTCCTTAACATTTTATCTTTTCTTGCATGCGATAAATGTGTGTATGCTGTTAAATAACCAGTCCGGTTTATGTCTTGACTAATGTTAAGTTCTTTGAATCTAAAATATAAGTTCTATGTTAAATAAGCAATCGCTGTTAACACCAAGTTGTCTTAACAGCATCAATATCAGACAGTTGGACACTTGGACTGATATTCTAGACTGCGTTGCATAGCAGCCTCTTGTTTAGGTTTGGCAAATGCATGGCCTAACCGCGAGCACTTGGCTTTAGCCAGGCCATAAAGCAAACACTGAGCCGCCGGGCGCGACCTGGTTTCTCAATCAATATGTCAACCATTTGGCAAATAGCGAATGATAAACAGACGCCCAAAAAGGCAGCTGCATGCTGAAAGTGACCGGGAAACAGGGGGAGAGGGGAGCAAAGAGAAAGAGAGGGAGATAGAGAGAATGAGAGAGTGAACAAGCAAGTGTGAGAGAGCGCCTTTTTGGCTTAACAGAGCGCTGTTTATAACAAGCGAGCATTAGAGCGGGAGCACGTTGGCAGCTTAACAGTGCGCTGTTAATGACAGGAGAGGGAGAGGGGGAACGAGAGAGCGGCGATGTAGTTGAACAGAGCGCTGTAGATTACTTACAGGCTCGTCTGCAGCTTAACAGTGAGCTGTTAAGGACAGGAGTGTGAGAGTGGCGGTGAGAGAGCGTGACTATAGCTTAACAGAGCGCTGTTAAAGATAGGAGTGTGAGAGTGGGGATGAGAGAGCGTGACTATAGCTTAACAGAGCGCAGTTACCCACAGGAGTGTGAGAGTGGGGACGAGAGAGCCTGGCTGTAGCTTAACAGAGCTCTGTTAAACACACGCGCTCTGCTATAAAAACTGTGCGCGCCCAAAATTACAATTTTTTATGGCTTTTTTTTTTGGCTGCCGACCTGCTGGCGTCTTTAATCGCTCGCTGCGAATTGTTGGCCAGGACAATGTCTGGTATTTAAATGAAATAAGAAATCGCGTCTTTATTTTTATTGCTAACAGTAAGCGGCTAAGCAATTGCAGCTTGTTTGGAGGCTGTCGTAAAAGCCGGGCTAAAACGTATTCCAGCCAATTCAGTCAATCCAGCCAGTCAGTCAGTCAGCCAGCCAGCCTTAACGAAGTGTTAAATCTTTAAGCAAATTTCGTGCATCACTCGAGGTTGGCTTATGCAAAGCGGCTAAAAGTAGGTGTTAGATGCTTTGTAACGCCCATTGAGTGTCAGTCAATTTGCGAATTACTATTTCACCTGCCTGAGGGTCATTTCGTGTGTCCCGGCCTGTGTCCTGGCCTGTCCTGCCCTGTTCTGTTCTGTCTTGTCCTGTTCGGTTTGGTCTTGTCCTGTCTTGTTCTGTGTATCTTGCGTCTTACCTTTTTCGCAGCCTTCCCTCGAGTGGGCGGCCTAAATTCCGGCCTAAATGAAAAGCTCAGCGGGCAAGCCAATAAGAGTGAAAGGTTGACCCTTGTCGATAGCCAAGATAGTCGATGATGAGATACGCTTTCTATATGGGGAGGTTGAGGGCTTGAGATAATGGATATGAATAAGGATGTATGGGAATGGATATATTTTTATATGATATATGATATATTGATATATAGATATAAGGATATTTGAATATATAGATATATGGATATATTGATATAAGGACATGGATATATGGTAATATAGATATATGGAAATATGAATATATAGACATATGGATATATGAATATATAAATATATGGATATGGATATCAGAAAACATCGTCGGATAATAGATGAATTATTTAAAAGGCAGCTAGGAAAAGCCTGTAGAACCTCTATTCTACTCTCGCTCTTTCCATTTTCTCTCTCTCTATCTGTCTTTTTTTTTTGAGAACTGTTTAGAATCCTAGATGAAAATAGAAATTTTAGTAGAATATCTTAATTTTCCTACTTTTATTTGAGACATTATTTTAAAAATTTTGAAGACTTTTAAAATTTTTTTTTTTTAAATAGAAGAAAATAGAAAACAAATATTAAGATTTTTTATTTGACAGATTTATTTATATCTAAAATATATCTATATATATATAAATATATATGCCATACAAATTTCTCTTAAAAATATATAAATTAAAATATTTTTTACAATTTTTTTTTATTACTTTCTAAAAAATATATAAATCCAATTCCGATTTTTTTTTTAAAATAGATATACAAATAAATATGTATAAACAATAATTCCCTAAACATTCATAGCTAACACACCCATTCAGGGCAAGGGTATTTATTGATGAGGTCAATGGGCTTACGGAATGGAATCAATCATGATGGCCGGGACAAGACCCTCGGGGCAGGTTTTAAGTGTAAGAGAACAAACTGAGTGGGGCCTAAAAATAAAATAGAATTTATGTAGACTTTGCCTGCGGGACCTCAACTGAACCGAATGCAAGCGTTTCATTTGCCTTCAAACAAAACAAATTTCAAGAAACACAAAAGGCAAAAAATGCGTACAAAATTGAAGTATTATTCACTTAAATATAATCTGCAGTCATTTGCATGTCCTGGACAACGCTTCAGGCGTCGCATTGCACAGTTATTAGTGCAAAAGCCAGAGAACGTCAAGGAATTTTGGGTATTTAATACCCTGTGTGCATGGGCTAATGAGAGGCAATACGAATGATGAAATTGAATTGAATTTGTAGAAGTTTCTGTTCTATTCTTTAATATTTATAATATAATATGGAATATTAAATATCACATATGGTCCGTTAGCTGCAGCTGAACTCGCCGTCCATCTGAATAGGTACACTGAGATCATTTCCAACATAGATTATTAAATATATCGTCCTTCATACTTTTTCTTCGATTTAAAATATTAAATATTATTTTCAGTTTTTTAAACCTTATCGAGATGATAGCGTCTGCTGTCCATCCTTCAGCCAAGAGAAACTTAAAACATTCAGTCACTATTGAAGCTTAAGTCTTGAAAAAAGACATACGTGATCCCAGCTCTAATAAAATTATAAGAGGTATGTTTCTAACAAAAAATACATGATAATATATATATGATATATAGAGTTCTTTAAACATAATCTTATACAATAACTCAAACACATTTTAATATCTCAACATAATTCATTTAGCATTAAAGCATTCATAAGTTATATATTGAGATACATCATAACTCAATGCTGACCTCTGATGATCGGGATACAATACTTTATGCAGTACTTGCCTCTTTCTCTGAGTATCTTATGACTTTCTCTCGCCCATTTGATATATCTGAATATTCCCCACCATACCGCTATCTGGTGGGAAATACTCAGAGCGACACGAAAGACCAAATAGATCAAATACAGTGATCTATGCTGAACTCAGATTTTTAAGCTAAAGTTGTTTAAGTTTAGCTGTCTTTTTATAAATAAAAATTCTTTTAAAATAGTTAATATGCATAGAGCACAAAAAAGTATTTCTGATGTCTCTAAAAAAACTTTTTAATAGTTAATCATTTTATGTTAAACTTTTTTAACGTTGGAGATGAGTCTATATTTATGCTTAATCATATATATAAACATATTCATAAATATAATCTTAATGAGATTATATTTTAATATTAATTATAAATTTTATATATGTTTTAAACATTTTTAGACCGTTTCGGGCTTAGCTCCAATGATTATCTAAATAAATAGTTAATGTAGATTAAAGCTGTTAACAAGTAAGAAATAAGTGTGAAATTACAGGGTATCTGCTAGGCTACAATTTTCATTTTACCTTCCGTTCTGGCATGATGAAATGCCAAAAAGCTTGTTAAAAACAAATTTATATATATATATATAAGCATAAACATATATATATTTCTACATTTTCAGCTGGCTAATTTCATGTCAAATATGAATTTGGGGTGTGTTTGTGTGGAGTGTGGAAAGTGGAGTGTAGGGTGCAGAGTGTAGGGTATACGGACTCTGCCTCTGCGAGCATATTTCATGTTTTCTCTGCACATTTTCCGGCACGAGCTAATGGACAAATTTTATTTATTTTTTATGTGCGGTGCTCGTTGGTGGGGGGAGGGCAGTGGAGTGGAGCAGTAAGGGGTTTTGGAGCAGAGGAATGGGAAATGACTTGCTAATTACATTTGTACATCTCGGTTTGTTTGGCCATGTCGCCCCAAAGTATGCAAAAGTTATTTAAAGCGGACTTAGCGCTGCTCTGCAGTTCCCCCAAAGCTAGCTGGCTAAATAAACATTTGCCTAAATGACGCGACACGCGACAC
The DNA here is from genome assembly GCA_035045345.1 of Drosophila hamatofila. Lineage (NCBI taxonomy): Eukaryota > Metazoa > Arthropoda > Insecta > Diptera > Drosophilidae > Drosophila > Drosophila hamatofila. The sequence goes on from JAWNPA010000011.1 coordinate 10,517,011, forward strand.
ACAGACACTACACACACACACACACACACACACACACACATACATATATATATATATATATATATACATACACTTACACACACATGTCTCACAGGGTGTTGAAGCTGTTGGTTCTTTGGTTGACATACTTCTTCGTCTTCTTCATCTTCCTCTTCTTCTGCTTGTTGTTGTTGTTTTGCCTACTTTATATATACCCTGCAGCCCAGCAAGCAGCCGTCCCTCGAGAGCGTACTGTACAGTGAAGTACTCAAGAGCAGCCGCAGCAAAGCATTTGCGCTAGACTGAAGACGGGAGAGTAGTGCCCAAAAGAACATACACAGACACACACACACACACACGCACACGCACACATACACATATGAGCAGACACATATGAGGGAGTGTGTGTTCCGGTAATCTTAAATCAGACGAAATTGAAATTGAAATATAAGATATATATAATATATATAAGATAAGAATTAAAGAAATTTATCAACAGAAATAGATGTGGTTAGAGAAGTTGGAATTTTTTTGTACACAAAAGTTTTGTTGTATAAGTTTTTAGAAAAAGACAAGTATACATATATTGAACTGAAAGAAAGAGACACATTTCCTTTTAAAAATATATGTATATATATCCCAGCCAAAAAAAAAAAAAAAGTCGCACTCGGAAGTCTTATAAATTGTTGCCTTCTCTGGTTAGAAAATCATCAGAGTTTTAATATATATAAATTAATTTAATTTTTTTTTATTAATCGATCAATTTCACATTAAATTTTATAAACTTAAGTTCTATGTCGTTAATTCAATTGGGTAAATTTATATATAAATTTTTTTAGTGTAGCATCATATTAAAAAACATTTACATCGGTCAAGGCAGCTCTAGAATTTTATGGTTCCAGGTTCAGGTCTAAGAATGTTTTCAGTCTTAAGTTTTTGAAGTCCTGAATTCATTGATAATGAGATCTCAGGTTATAATGGCGCAAAGAGGCATGGCATATATATTTTTTACTCACGATGAAAAGCTGAGTTGATCTACCCATGTACGTCCGTGCCTATGAACTCAACGATCTCGTTAGCCATAAAAGTTATAAACTTGAAATTTTCAATATATAATGTTTTCCGGTAACTCCGCCAAATACCCGAAATATAAATTTCATAGTTTTCATATTATTATTACATACTACCTTCCTTCGATTAAAATTTGCAAAAAAATGTTTTTCAAATACTACAGACTCAGGTTTTGCCAAATATAAATATTAAATAAATATTAAATAAATATACCATTAATATATGTGTGTCATTATTACGTTATGAAAGTCTGATTAATAAAGTCGACCCTTCGTCCCCATAGTAAGGTCCACACTGCACCCCAAGTGAAGTTGCTACGTCAACTGCGCAGTTAGCAGAGATCGTGCTTATGTGTGTGTGTGTGTTTTTTTGTTATGTATGCAGAAAAACAAGCGGAGAATGATTGTAATATCAGATCTTTGCAGGGCTCAGAGTCTCTTATCATAGAGCAGTTTTGATTAACACACTTTCCTTTCTTTTTTTTTTTTTTGCATCCTTTCTCTTTTTTATCCTTTCCTCTTATGCTTTCTAACCTATTATATCATTTCTCAACTTCTGGCATCTCTTTTCACTTTTTCTTCCTCTCTAAGGTTTTGTTTACTAAGCATCTTTTCCCCACTTCACCTTTTGCACATTTTTCTCAATTTCTATCTCAATATTTCAATATTTCTTTTATATAGTTCCATTTCAATTATAATTCCACACATTTCCCTACATCAGTGGAAAACTTTCACCAATTTGAGGCGATCAAGTTGTTGAGAACAGCTTGAACCGAGTGTTGTATTCCCTTAACTGCCACTTGGAGGCGCCACCGCTCGGTGGCGTTGATACAATCCGGCAACTGTCAGACTGTGGATGGGGGCGGGTGGGAGGGGCAGTTGGGCGGTGTGGATTGAAGCTGCTGCTCGTTTTTTATGGGTCCCTTAATTGGCGCCAACGAGGCCACGCCTCGCTGCCCAGTTCGATGTTATGGCTATTGATTGATATGCCACGCCCCCATTGCCAGCCCACATGATTGAAGCGAAATGTTGCAGCAAGGTCAGCGGCTCATTTCTCAAGGGGGGGGACGGCTAAACTAACACCAAAACCCAGCCCCTAAAATCAACGGTCAGGTCAGGGCCAGCAACAGGGGGAGGGGGACTGGAAGGGGGCGGAGTGGGTGGTTCAGCACTTGCTCTTTGCAGTTAATAAATATAAATGCCGTCATTGTCAAAGGCAGCTTTGGCTGCAATTTCCGTTGCTATTAGGAGCGCGCCTGATTGACTGATTGACTGATTGATGGCTGATTGATGTGCGCATTGGCTACTTACAGACTACTTAACGCGTTTATTGCCGCAATGCAAGCGACTACAACATTGTAGTCCCGTTATTTCCATTGCTGTTGTTGTTGTTGCTTTTGTTGCTGTTGTTCGCATTAAACATGTCAATTGATTGTTTGCCTGCCTCCTTCATTCGCTTCACTTCCACAGCGAAGCTCCTCATAAAAATGCAATTCATGTAGCTGTATTTGTAGCTCTGACTGCGCTGGGAAGCCTGGCAAGTATAACGGCAATAATTCCCAGAGCAGCTTCTTGTTGTGCTTTGTTCAGCATATAAATAACTACATACATACATACATATGTCTGTATGTATACCGTGTGCTGCAGGCAAACAGCAGCGGGTCTATTGGCAGCACATTTACATACTATATACATACATACATACGCATGCATATCTCTATTTGTTTGCAACGCCAATAATTAAACTCTTTCATTCCGCATTGAAATTCTATTTTCAACTAAATTTACGTAGTACTTGCAGGCATTGTAAACTCTCAGAATTCATTGCAGCTCTGGAGTAAATTTGTGCTCAATGGCAATGCATAAGATCTGAGCACAAAGAGCATAAGCACCGTTGCATATTTAAAGCGTGTGATTTAACGTGGAGTGTATGCGTGTGTGTGTCTGTGTATGTGCAAGAGGCTTTGCATGTTTGCTGCTCTTCTCCTTTCTTATGCTGAGCACAGCCGGTGCATTGGAAATTCCAGTGTTATTGTATTTGAGTGAAGCAGAGCTGTGCAGCTCTTACACAAGATCAAGAGCGTAAGCGGCTCTTACACATGTATGTATGTATGTATATGTACATATATATACCAAATGGGTGTTTCTCTTTAAATAATATATGGATGTACATATATATTAATGTACATACATACATAAATATTTATAGCATTTTAACGAAAATATTTAATATGTGTGTCTATATGTACATATGTAATTAAAAAATTTAAATATTCTTTAAATAACCTATTAAATATTCTTTATATTCTTAAAAAGGCTTTTAAACATTCTTTATATTCTTTAAAATACCTATTAAATATTCTTTATAAATGTGTAATAGGTTCTGTGTGCATAAAATCATATTAAAATTGAAATACTCTTCATTATTTATAAAATTCGACTTCGATTTAACAACTACATACATATGCATGTATGTATGTATGTGACTATGTATGTGACTATGTATGTTTGCATGTATGTTTGTATGTATGTATTTACAAAGTAACGCCAAAGTGAGTCTCACGCTGACAGAATCTACTCAGATATATATAAAACTAACCTTATCTCAATTGACGTAAAGGAAACAGACATATACATCATAAAGTCTGTACTGCTTACTCCTCAATTTAAAATATTGAATATGACAATGTCACTCAATAGACAATCGCCTTCTATCAGCGCTGTAAGCCCTGCCCAACTAATTCGCACACATATACATGCATATGTATTAGCCTCACCACTTCCAGCTGACTCGCTTACTCACACGTATAAATCACTAGCTGTGCATCTCAAACACAAATACATTTAAAAATAGCTCAACAGCAAGACTGCAAAGGCTTCTGTAAATAATTGAGCTGTGCTCCACATTGTCCGCTCTGAGCATAATCGCCTTCATCATGCGCTCTAATCACTGTTCTGCAGCTGACTCCCTCGAACACACATAAAATCAATATTAATAGCCAGCCTACTCACACACACATCTTATCTACTACTTCCACTAAAGCTCAAGCATATGAAAGCAGATCAAGAGCAAGAGCGACAATGGCGTTCATTTGAGTTGCTCTCATAATTGCCTACACTATGTGCAGCTGACTCGTTCTTACATATATATTAAGCCTATTATACATATTAACAGCAAATCAAAAGCTCAAGCAGCAGCAGCCGCTATGCTCGCACTCATTTAAATATGTGCAAGCTTTTAAAACGGGATCAAAAGCACGCGTGATATTGGCATTTGTAGATATCTCATATTGCCTTCCACACTGTCCACATAATCGCTTTCTGCCATCGCTGTAATCCCTGTCAAGCAGTCGACGCGCATACACACACACACACACACATGCTTGTCATACTAGTTGCTGCTCAGCTGAAGCATACAGTCGACTTACACGCACACCCACACACACACACATTAACCGCACAATTAGCAGCCGCCACACTCTGACACTTAACTCTGCTCAGCAGTACAGGCATATTAAATACATATACATATGTATGTATGTATATATTCACAAAGGTAGTCTGACATGCACGTAAAGAAGTAAAATAGCCAGCTGATTTAATTAATAACGATATTAAATTATATATTTATTATTAAAGTTAGTGTAATTGAGTCTTTTTCATGACGTGCATGTTGACGTGCGTAGAAAAAATACAATTATTTAGATACATAATACATACTTACATATTCATGTATGTACATTAATTAAACTATGATTAAAGTAAATAGGTATGTAATGTAGACCGAGCAATGCCGAATAGCTGGAGTGGAAAGGGAAATAAAATATGTACATATATACATATACGTATGTATGGATGTCCCAAAGAGCGAGAGCACAAAGTGAAATAAAATAAACACATATACATACATATGTGCGTATGCATATGTATGTACATAAGTAGTTCCACGGCCACACATCACACAAACGTTTGTTTTCATCCAGTGCTCATTAAGTCCACTCAATAAAGTTTCACATTTTGTGTATTGTGGGCTGTGGATCGAAATTTAATCTAAGCTAAGATGAGCGGATCCACTCGTGCACACTAACACAATCAAACGGGTGAATAGTGAGAGAGGGCGTGGAAACTATCTTAGTTGAGTGCTTATTGAGTTTTTAGCTTTGTATGAGTTTCTGCAGCTGAGCACGCACTGCGTTCTTAAGGCGATTCTGTGCTAGGAGAACAAGTGAAGTAAAGTTGCACTCAATGAGAGATGCACACGATCAGAGAGCAGAGAGCAGAGAGCAGTTTGCATATTTAAAGCGCGTCATTTGCTAATTGTCTTCAGTTGGTGCAGTGACTTTAAGAAGGTGAAGTTCATGTTGGTGCTAGTGTCCTTTTTTTTTTATTATATTTTTATGTGAACAATTAACTGTTGTTTGATAAACAGTAATTGTATTTGAATATGTGTATGTGTGTATTTTTATATTGAAAGCTTCGGTACGTGATTTGCTGACTTATGTTCTATGTATGTATTATTTGAGCTTTAAGAATAATAATAATAATATATAATCATAATAGCAGACATTATGTTGTTATTATCTATAATAAAGATTAGATAATGTAGGATATCTATAAGCACATAAGCTTAGCAGGCTTTCGCCTGTGCATGTGCTTTTACATTGTTTAACAGTAGGTTTTAGTGTTTTGGCCATAAAACTGCGACTTTAAGTAGCCATCATGTTTCAGTATATGGATTGTGGCAGGGAGGAAGGGGTGGGATATACGAGGGTTGTATCTAACATTTTATGATTGCTAAAAAGCAGTTTCATTTCAACGAGAGCCTAAAAACAACAAAATAGCACAAACTGTAGTTGTTGTTTGGGGATTGTTTGAAGGAGGAACTTCATCAATGGATTGTTAAGCCAAACATTAAGCAACATTAAATAAACAAAGCAATTTGTAAGGGCTCCATTGTTGGCAAAGAGAAAATGTAAGCAAAATAACAACAAAAAGTCGAATTGAAGTTTAGACTCCTTTTTAGTGTTGCTTTAAAGGCAGCTGAAGCAAACATAACTATCGATTTCCTTTGGCAAAAGATTTACATAACAATTCCAACAACAAAAGCGACTTCCGAAAATAATCTAAAGCTTGGCTGCCTCTGGGGAATTTGATATGTCGACCAGAAATTATAATGCCAGGCGTATAAATGTACAGATATACAGTGCTGTTCAACTGAATAGGTTGATTGTTCTATAAAGATTGAAATAAAATTTGTAATATATAAAAAAATATATGTGTTATGACGAACAATATTTTTTTCTTTTAAGAAATAATTTACTGTAACATTTTGACTGCTGCCAATCTTAAAGGGTTTTTAGGTTTCTCTTGATGTTTTGTTTCAGATTCAATATAATTAAAAAGGTTTTTTACCTTGTTGAACGGGCTCAACGGGCTTTCGCAATCAATGTTTAAATTAATATAAAATTAAATATAATATAATATAATAAATTATAAAATATTATATGAAATAATTTTTAAAATTATATAATATAATTTAATAATATATAATAATAAATTAAATATAAAACAATATACAATACCAATAATTGGTTTAGATATTAGAATATTACACTGATATAATCAATCAAAAATTAAAGTCAAAGCTCTAAAACCTATTCAGATAAACCAAAAATCTTGAAAAAATTACTAAAAATTAGACTAAAGTAAAATTTACAACCCACAAACTGTTTTTCGTCATAACTGCTTTTTTTTTTTTGTATATAACAATATTTAATTCTTATCATAGTTTTTTTAAACTTTCAAAAATGTCAACCTTATTCAGTAGGACGGCACTGTTAATATGTATGCATATATATATATGTATACATATATATGTATATCTGCATAATATCTCAATTCCCGCAACTGTCATTAAACGCACCAGCGACCAAAACTATGCAACGAATTAAATTGTTCAGTCTACAGCAAGACAGAAACACAGATAGAAAGAGACAGAGAGAGACAGGGAAAGAGGGAGATAGATAGAGAGAGACTGAAATAGAGAGATATACTTGTAGACAGGCGACATTTTTTTTTTTACTTTTTACTAGAAAACAGAGAGCATAGAGAATAGAGAAAGTCAAGAAAAGGAAAAGCCTCGGCCAACTCTGGCGTTCATTGTAGTCAAGGCGCCAAAGCAAGATAAATGGCCCAGAAGTAAACACATTTGGTGTGAAAACTGGGTAACTGGGTAAGCAGAGGGGTGAAAGGAAGGGACACACACATACATACATATATATATGTATATACGTATATATACGCTTAGCCTCTCAGTCATAGCTAGTCCGTGAGCTCAGCCGCGACGCGTCGGCTGCCAAGTAAAATCAGAGACTTCAGCCGCTTCAAGCAGAGGGAACAATAGTTACATTGAGGCATGCAATATGAAAGGAGGCAAACAGCAGCAGGAGCAGGAGCAGGAGCAGCAGGAGGAGCAGCAGGAGGAGCAGCAGCAGCAGGAGTTGATGATGCGACAGTCAAATGAGGCAGCACAGACTGCCAAGAGTCAACCACCATCTCCCTCTCTCCCTCTCCCTCTCTTTCTCTCTCTATCCCCAAATAGATTAATTTATGTTGCAACCAAGTTGGAAGCTCACTTTCCTTTCCCTTTCTTTTCTTCGTCTTTTTCATGGCCAAAACATTAGCGAAAGTTATTTGCCTTATAAATTATACAGCTGGTGTGCATAAATTGGCTTTATATAATCGACATCTTGATTAGCTGGCCTTAAAAATTGCACAGCTCTTTGAATTCGAGTTGGAATTTGAATTGGAATCGCTTTTTCTGTGTGTGTGTTTTGGCCACATTTGACTAAATTTTTTTTTTATGATTTATAGTTGACATTTTGCTGCTGCTGCTGCAGCTGCAAGTGGCGCATAGATTAGTGCATGTTGTGGTGTTGCCTAATATCCTGTAATAAATGTTGAAGCGGGTAGATGAGCTATGGGCTTATTCATGGGCATATTTATTTATTATGCATATTAATTTTATTAGGAAATTAAAAGAAAATTTAGACCTATTAGAAGAAATATTATTCAATTAAATTTATATTTATCTTATCAAGAAATTTTTATTTAATATATATTATATAATAATTATATAATATAAAAATAATATTATATTAATATAATATAACTTATAAATTATAATTAATTAAACTTTTATTAATTTAGTTCCGAAATTTTTTTCATTTTGTATATATTAATAATAAAATATAATAATAATATATTAATATAATAAAATTTTATTAATAATAATGTGTTTTTACTAATAATAAAATATAATATTATATTTTATAAATATATTATTCATATATAAACAAATTTTGTTCTTGACTCAATTAAGATAAATGTAATTGAATTGAATATACTATTTTATTATTATAAATAAAAGTTTTAATATATTATATTTTATTAAAAAATATTAAATTACTTTTCATATTAATCACGCAAGTAGTTATAGAATATTTATATATACATACACATAATTAAATATAGGATATCCAACTGTGTAGCCTTCAAAGTTTTTTATTATTTCTAAAATTCATTTTTGTGGTTTTGCGTTCAACGGAATTTCACATTTGTTTTGGTATTAAAAATGAACATGTTTCGTTTTATGTTTTTGAAAGCTTTTAAACTTTGTTAGTTAGACTGCATGTATATATAAATATTTTAATTGACGTACGTATGTATGTATGTATATATAAAATATATAAAAAATATATATAAATAAATTTATATATATTTGCTAACTATTTTTAATCTGATGCTATAATTCAATCAATGTTAGATGTATTGACAATTAATCTACGAATAACAAGTTTGGAGACTGTTGTCGGGTCTAAGAGACTATTTGATACTCGCTCCCAGTCGATTGCTTGATCTAAAATGAAGTATGTTACTATTAAGATTGACATTTTAATTGTATTTAATCAATTTGAGACATTGTTCTTATAAGAATTATAATCCTTTATTTTCCGCTAAAAATAGTGAGAGAGAGTCTCACTCTCTTTCTCTCTACTTCTATGTGTAATTGGAGCAGAACTCACGAGTGTAGTTTGTTTACTAACTGTAAAATACATATATATATATTTCACAAGAATATTATTTCCATATTTCAAGGTTATTTTATAAACTAGCTGAACAGACATTGTTCAAAAACCAATATACTCTGTTCATTTCGTGAAAGAGCAAAAAACGAGTAAAATTAAATCAATTTTATTTTAAAGATATTTGTGTGGTTTTTGTGATTTCTCAATGTAGAGTAAATTCATATTAAACTATGAAAAACATTGAATTTCTATTTTGTTTATGTTTATACCTTGAATTTTGTATACTGAATATAAAAGTGAGAGCAAGTATTTAAGAGCTGTCTTTACTTTAGATAAAACACATTGTTAGAGGTGCTATAATGTTTATCTTCTCCTAAAATATTGGTATCGATGTGTATATTTATATATGTATATATAAATTGTAATTTATATATGTGTATATAAAATTGTAAATAAATATATAGTATAGTATAGTAATTAATTTCATGAATTAAATTCAATCAAAGTCCTAGTTATTTTCTATCTTTTCAGTTTCTCTAATTGCATCGGCTATAGTAAATAGTTTTTAGTTTTTGTTTATTGTAATTTAATATTAATGCGCACGCAATTTTCTTCTTCTCTTCTAGAAACTTTGTACAATTTTCGTTTGTATTATTTTTGGTAAGTTTATTCATTTGGCTTGAGTTTGAATGAGTCGAAGTGCAGTTAGTTTTTCCTGTTTTCTTAATTTCCCTTGCCTAAGTTTGTTCATCTTCTGCTTTTGCTGTGTGCCTTCCATCAGCTATGCAGTTGCTCATTTCGATTGTTGCCAAAACTTTAGACTCTGAAATGAGACTAACCAAAAGAGAGAGAGAGAGAGAGAGAGAGAAAGAGTGAGAGAGCGAAAGAGAGAGAGAGCGAAAGAGAGAGAGAGAGAGATTGAAAAGTTTTTGGCAGATCTGAACCGTTGAATCGTTCCATTTCAAGTGCTCAACTGTTTAGGGCCATGTTACTGTAAAATCCGTTGAAAGTCAAGTTGGATATGTAAGATTCTTATCCTTGTCTTTCTTCATACACACACACACATACACACACGTGGCTAAACACATTGGCACTTAGCTACACTGTCAGATGCAGCACCACAATCAGCTTTAAACCCTTTCAAGAAAAACTCTGCAACGAAATCCAAACAGAAATCCCGCTTTTAATTAGATTTATGCCCAAGTGGCCAATACAAAAACAACACACATACACAAGCATAACACACATACATATTGATACACACACACACACACACATATATACACATACACACACGTGCAGAGCTTTGAACGGCCCCGCAGGGACTTGCACGCTGGAAGAAGCAAGCACAAAAAACAATAACAAATAGCAAGAAAATTTAAAATTTTTGTCAGGACAAAAAGAATGGATGCCGTTAGCCATTGAAGGGTTAACACATCAAAATAAGATTTTACAGGTGCGGGAACTTTTCACTATGGAATGAATATGTAGAGTTTGGGATAGAAATATAGTTCTTAAAAAATAAAGAAAGGGTAATAAATAAATTTGTATTGAATTAATTTAATTTTAATTCGTTTAATTTTAAATTAAATTTATTTTTAATTAAAAATCCATACATTTTACATATCGTTAATATGTCTATCTATCAATCTTTCTCTCAATATAGCACTCTCTCTTTATATCTCCCTCTTCTTCTCATTATGTATCTCTCTCAATTTTCGACTCTCTTTCTCTCTCTCTCTCTCTCTCTCTCTCTTTCTATCTATCTATCTATTCTTCTCCCTCTCCTTCTCTCTGTCAATCAATATATTTTCCTTTCTCTTTTTGTCTTACTTCATTTGTCCCACTCTCTCTCTCACTCTGTATTTATCTGCTATCAATATAATACCCTCCCTTTAATTTGTCTCTCTTCCTGTTTCTCACTATTTATTGTATATATCTTCTCTTTTTCACTCTCTACATTTTGTCTGTCTCCCTAACTTTGTATTTGTCCTCTCTTTTAACTAGCTCCGTTTTTTTTCTCACTGTCTGCCCCTTTCTAACTTTCTCTGCCACTCTCATTCTTTTTCTCTCTACCGACCTACCTACCTTCAATCTACATATTACTCTTTCTATCTCTTCGTCATTATTACTCTCTATCAACCTCGATCTCTCCAAGACTCTCCACCTATTTTTTCTCTCACCCACTCTCACCGTATATCTCTTTAACATCTGTTAACTTATCAGCTTCAACGACATTGAATGTAGATTAACATAGCTCCCGCTTTAACAGCTGTTACTTAACAGTTTTTCATTGTCTTAACTTTAATACTACAAAACAAATAAAATTTAAACTTATTTTTGAATGCTTGAATGGAGCTTTGTTGCCATTATGGAAAGCAAATCGATGTGCGAGCTATTGGCGCCATTGAGCTTTCGCATCGGTGTAGACACGGGGCTGGCTGTCAATTACGTAAATAGGTCTTCGGATACGCCAAAATGTGCCCAGTGCAGTAGTCAAAAGTTAATCAAATCAATGTTTGCCGGTCTTATCTTAGTTACGTGTCTATTTGTTATTTGTCAGTCACTAAGCTACTTCATGTATGTCAATATGGGCCCAGGTGGAGATGGACCCATCCACATTGCCCGTCTCCGGAAACCTCTTGGCATCGCTTTGAGGAAGCAGGCAAACCGAACGACCAACTCGACTGCTCGCCCGCCCTCTGCCCCCAAGTGCTTTGTTCTTACACTTGACTGGCCACATTTGCCAACTGTCTGTCATCTTGCTCTCTCACTCTATAGCTCTCTTCCTATCTCTCTCTCTGTCTCTCTCTCTCTCTCTGTGTGTTTGCGTACCTTGGAGAGCTCGGTTCAGCCTCTGTGTTTGAGCTCAGTGCATGCTTCATCTAGCTCACCTAACACCATTTCCAATTTGAACATAAAATCGAACTGGGACAAAGACATTGGAATTGAAATCAAAAGGAAAACCAAACTAACATCGACAACGAGCATGACAATGGGAATCGCATGAAAACGAGAATCGAATGGGCATCGAAGCTCGCAACTACAAAATGAAAACCAGGCAGCTAAATCGAAAGCCACTTTCCACATTTGTTTCTAACATCGGCTAGAGCCAGCTGTAACTATAGATATTATGGCCAAATTACACAAAATTGAATTGGGCTGACAGGTGAAAGGCAAAGACTTGAAACATACATTAAAGCATGATTTATTTTGATTATAAAGATGTTAGGGCAAAGCGATATTTTAGCAAGGCAATTCTAGCTTTAGATACCAATAGGTGCAAGTATAATAAATAGGTAGTATAACAAACTGTGTGATATAGTTATATATTAAAATAAAACAATTAGATTTGAGCCCATATTGTTCAGTTAAGTAAGGGCAATTGATGTTTGAGCATGGACACTATAGTTTTCGATAAATAGTTCATGAATGAATAATAAATTATGTGATATATTTATACATTAAAATAAAATAGTTTCTCAACCTTGAGAAGATTATCAAGTCTACTCCAGGCAAAGTAGACGCTAGGATAGTGAGCAGGAGTACCTGCTAATAATAAATATGTATAAATTAGGTGATATACTTAGTTTAATACCTAAATAGAATATGAATTTATTTTGGCCTTGATTTTAGACACTAACTGGGATTTGGGATTCGGGTGGTTTTGCATCCATATTGATAAGTAAGTTTAGCAATAGATTTGCATTCTTATGCTACGAAGATATACATATGCAACTATAGAGGTTTAGCTATAATATAGGGACTAGAGAGAAGATTGTGGGATATATAAAGTGACACAAGAACACATATATTGTTATTTTTTAATTTTGTATATTTTTATACTTTAGTAAACAAGTCTAAATCTAGTATTACATTAAGGAGAATAAACAAATGATCATAGATGTATATAAATGTATACAATGTATACAGGGTTGTCTATATTCGACGAACCCATCTGAGGTTGCCCATATTCAACGGACCCATGTTTTTTTTCTTTTTTATATAAAAAAAAAAACAATTTTTTAATGTTGACGATAAGAATCCGTTGAATATGGGCAACCTTAGATGGGTCTGTTGAATATGGAGAACCCTGTACATATATAGAATTAATTTACAATATATGGAAAATATTTACAAAAATTTAAATATGTTCTAGGGAGAGCCATGATGATGGCACCTTTTGAATCACAATTATTGAGTTACAGATTGAAAGATATAAATATAGACAGATAAATATAGATTAAACTTTCGAACCTTTTCAATTTAAGGCATTCGCCCGTCTTAACTCCACCCTACAATCTCCACTAAATACTCATATAGTCAATGGCAATTGAAAGCTACATTTATCTCTTAATATACTATATTTATATTTATAGCTAGTGAGCAGTGAGTGCGCACTCAGGTAGCAGCAGGTGTATTGGCCATTAAGTTTACCCAGCAGAAGCAACAATTAGAGTCAAGTGTAAGTGGAACTTAAAAATGCAAAGCATACTTTTGGGGCGCATTAAGAGCTACAGGAGCTGTCAATTTGTTTAGAGCCGAGCGCAAAATGAAATCATTAATTCTAGCCATCTATACCTGATCGAAGAGGAGAGGAGAAGGAGAAGAAGGGAAGGGGGCGAGAGGGGGTCTCTGACCAAATTGCTTGGGAAGCAAAGCCTGCGGTGTTGCCAATTTAATTGTTTTGCAAGCTGTGCGTGTTTTGCATGGCCAAGTGGGGAGGGGGGTGGGGACGTGGGCGTGGCTGGCATGAGGTTTCGGGATGTAAACACTAATTTCTGCTTGAGCATTGCACACACGTAGGCGCGAGCAGCCGCCTTTTAATTAGCCCACCAGGCGTACTAGAGTCACGAGCAGCCGGAACATTGCCACAACTTTGGCTCATGGCACTTAATTAACCTGGCCCTCTAATATAGACTGATAGACTCTGTCTAGTTTTAGCCGCTGTCGAGCAGCCTTACCTGTGGCATTATGCATGCAACGCCTGGGCGTGGCACCGATTTCAATTTCGAACTTTGATGCGCAAAACTTCAAAGTGCTGCCAAATGCAAACGAACTGAAACGAATTGTAATTGTGCTCAACAGTTTCGTGACGGAAGTGCATTTGCTGTGGTATAGACAGAGAGGGAGAGAGAGAGAGACACAGAGAGAGAGAGAGACACAGAGAGAGAGAGAGAGAGAGAGAGAGAGAGAGAGGGATGGTGGTAGGTGAAAGCATTGATTACATCTCTATACAAGCCAGCTCACAAATACTCTACCTCTCTGCCTGTCTTTCTATCTATAGATGTCTCTATACACCTAGAGTCAGCACTGGATTATTAAACTAGTCAAAATTCTTGACTTTAAGGCAGCTGGCAGCTGTTTCTTTTGTTTCTATTGGAACACAAAACAAGCTCCTTGCCTAGCTGTATTGAAGGAAAAACAAACAAGGCACAACGTTGGCTAGACACAGCTGTTAGATACTCTATCTAATAGCAGATACTTCTATTTGTAAAATATATTTTCATTCATAGAGTTGTCTAAATGTGAGATTACGACAAAATAGATTTTCAATACCCTGCAACTTCTCTAATACACAATGTTGAGTAGTCACAACTGACAGATACTTTTCAATTTCAAATATACAAGTTTCTGTAATACCCTGCATCTGATTTTATACACAAAGTTGGGTAGTCATAACTGACAGATACTCTGCTTAAAGATAGATACTCCCATTTGTGAAGGATACTTTTAGGCATAGAGTTGCCTAACTACGAGACCACAACACACTAGATCTCTGCTACTACTCTAATATACATCTTCCAACTGTCAGATACTCTGTCAAAAGATAGATACTAAAATCAGAGATAGAGTATCTATTTAACGTTTTTTTAGTTCAGCCCAACTGTCAGATCATACGAGATCACAATCAAATTTATTCTTCTAATACTCCACCACATCCCTAATATACCCTTTTGCTGGTAGAAAAACTGTATATGTGAACAATTTTGGTTGGGGATGCACAAAAAAATGGCTGTCGGCATTCAAAGCTGCGTGAAAAATTAGCCTCATTGCCGTTTGCTGTTCAGCGCAGCAACGACAGCAGCTGCGGCTGTTGTTCAACTACTTTTTTTGTGTTCACTGGGCACTATACCCTGTACAGAAGGCATACATATTTGGCAGGGTATATTTATGAAGTATATGTAATTTTCTATCACGCTTATCAAACTGTGTCTCATATATGTCAGCTGGTCTTGTTAAAATCTTGTTGTTACTGGCAATACAGTTCTTTCAATTGAATAAAGAATTTTCAAGAAAATAAATTATATTTTTTCTATGTCTGTCAGCATTTTTTTTTTTTTTTATCTTTTTAATCTTATATTTATTTTATATTACTATATTTAAATAAAATTTTTCATTTAATTTTTTACTAAAACTTTTATTTATTTAGTTGTTATTTATGAACAATTTATGAACTATACTAGACTAAACGACATGGTCAGTTTTCTTGTAATCTACAATCTTTCTATTTTTTTCCCCAAATGTAAAACAATATATCGACCCAAAGATATATTTTTCTTAAATCAATTTTTAATATGAAATTTTCGGCCGATACAAAAATTTTAATAACTGTATAACGAAAATTTTTATAATAAAATAAATTTTATTGACTATTTTTTTTTTCAACTATTTTTTCTAAACATCTAAAAACAATTATTTTAAAAATATTTGCTGAAATGTTACACAGCCCAATTTTAATTTATTTTAAGAGGTTCAATAGAAGAATTTTATGAAGAATTTTATGACCACAGCTAAAATGATATATAAAGAATATTCAACATTTACGGAGATCATGAAGACAGCGCTATGCTGATGACGCGTAGTATATTTTAATGAAAATTTTAGATGATATTTGGAAACTGCTAGATAAGCATTATTATTAATATAATAATAATAAGGCTTTCATCTTGTAGAAAACTTACCCTCATCTGAGCATATTTTAGCTAATGCTATGCTCTTAACTAATAATAATAAAGTTTCCAAAAATCTTTTCTTTTGCTATACAGAAAGTTTATAGTAAAAGCTATACAAATATTTTTCAACAACAAATTTTCTTTGTTCATCTAGCCTCATTCTAGGGTATTTACGTGTCGACTTCCCTGCATCAATGCATTTTTTTCTGGTCCGCCTTTGTTTCTGACTCACCTAACTGCATATTTGGAGGCGGCAGCCAAAAAGCTTTTGCAGTTTTTGCTGTTGGCTGCGGTGCACATTTCGTGGCTTTTGCGTAACGACACAAACATCGGCGTCGAGGACGATGTCAGGTGAAATAGTTGAAAGCACCTGCCTGGTCTAATCAAATTAAGGTGTGGACGGGGCTGGGCCTGGTCGTTAAATGTGTGTGACTGTCAAAGGTTATATGTAAATGGCAAAGCGTTAATAGCTTTGGTTAAAGTAAATGTTAATGAAAATATGTTAAGGCATATTTCCAGCAACTATTTGCTATTCGAGGGAAAGAGCACCGTAAAGATTCAAGACCTAATTTGCATTCCGCCCGGCCAGATCCGAACCCATTTCAAGTGCCAATTTCAATCTGTATCTGGCTCATAATTTCATATTCCAAGTTTGCGGCAGTTGATTTGCAGCCACATGAAAGCAAAGGCCCAGACTGAGGACCGGGCAGAAGCTCAGCCCGGACATATTGCCCACAATTCCAAAGATTTTCCCAATCACATTTTGTAAGTCCCACACACACATGCACACATACACATGTCTGACCTGAAACTGAATAAAAACAACTGTAAAATGTGCAGTTGTATAAGTGAGTGTGTGTGTGTATACATGTGCATGTGTGTGTGTGTATCTTATGATTCTGTAGCAGACACACATTTCCCTCGTTGTGGTAAAGTGCATGGCGTACCTTTTTGCATACACTTGAGAATTTCGAAAATTTCACGTGAATAACTGTTGTTTCTCTCTCTACGTTTTGCCTCTGCTGTATTTGCCCAATCTCTGTCTCTACCTCTATCTCTCTCTCTCTCTTTCTCTCTCTTTCTGTTGTTTTTGCGTTTGTCATCGAAAATGTTTTGCTGCTTACCCAGCGCAGCCAATTTGCAAGCGAAGTCCTTACGGTTTCCCCTACCTCCATCTCGCTCGCACTCATGCTCGCTCATGATCCGTTTCGCTTTGTCTCATGCTGGGCGTAGTTTTTGGGCAATGAAAGAAGCCGCAATATAAAAACTGTAAATTTATTGTGAACCACATGCGATTTTAAAATGGTAAACAATGTTTGATATGCTCCCAGAGCGAGAGCAGGAGAGAGGGAGATGAAGAGAGCAAGAGGAGAACAGGATTTACACAGTTATATGTACATATGTATATACCAATAAGAGTAAGGGAGAGAGAGATATGTAGAAGTTGAGCTTTTGCCCTTGAGGCAAACCAATTAAATTACTCCAAACGCAAATTGGATACAAAAAAAAAAAAAAAAAAAAACAACAAACAAAAATTGAGTTTTGCAAACTGCCAACAGGATTTCGCATTTTAATTAGCAAACAAATTATGAATTAATACGTTGAATACATTTCTGTGTCGCTGTCATAAATTAACCCAATTAAAAATTGTCGCACAATCATTACATTTGTTCGACACGACAATGAAGATGAAACAGATGAACTTGGCTGACAATTAAAATAATTTGCATACAGAAATTTGTTAATTAATAAATAATTGAGAGACGTTTGTTTAATGTGTTTGGATTATTGTTTGAAATTGACTTTTGCGACAGGAGTTTGAGAAACTGGGCTGACTTTATTAGATTCTCTTATTAACTGGAAATGTTTCTTAATATGAATTATTAATGTTTTCTCTTAACAGAAAAGTTAACAAGTTGATTTGTATTATTTAAGTTTTTTAATTTCATTAAAATTGAGTTATTGAATAAAATTAATTAAATATTTGTTTATTATTGAACATTTAATAAACATATTTTAACAATTTTTTTTATTTTATAAAACTATTTTAAGACAATAGGTGAATATTAATTTTATAAAATAAAATCAAGGCAATATTTATTAATTTTTTAAAATTACAAATTTTATTTAAATTTGGGTTTAAAATAAAATCAGGAATATCATTAATTTATTTGAAGAAAATTTAAGACATTTTTGATATACTTGAAAGAATTGAGTGCCATTCATCTAAAATTTCTTTTAAATAAAAGCACTTAAATACCTTAATTTTTTTTCCTTTTTCAATTATTTTGTGTTTTATGAATATGCATTTCGGAAATTTAATTGATGTTTATATGTTTGGAGTCGTGCACAAAGTAAAGAGAGTATATTGGTTTTGTTTCATGTTTGTGTTGATTTTCGTCTGTCAGTATGAATGTAAAGCATTTTGCTAGAATGTTAAAGGTAGAGACTTGAAATCGGATACATATCTATGTTCGTTGCTAGCCTAAGTTTATAAATCTAAAACAATTCTTAAACATGCCTATTAGGCGCTTGAGAAATCAGCAAATACTAGACCTTTTGAATTAAAAATGCTATTTTTGAAGGCGTTATTGAACTTGGCAAGTTGGAATTTGGAATATTTATTCTTGTGGACAATTTCGAATTAAAAATGGATAGTATTAAGTATTTACTTATTTATAAATATAATATTTAATATATATTTTTATTAATTTCGAGCTATCTATAATCTAATATATTATATTATACGTTGCATATTTTATATAACATTAGATTATTATTATATATTTTATTTATATATATTTTATGAAATATAAATATATTAAATATTTTATTTATTTATTAATTATATAAGCTTTTTGGGGCACGGCAAATTGGAAAAAGCTTTATTATCAATACTTAATCGCAACCTAGGAATTTAGTCTTAAAAGGATTTAGCAGCAAATTTATATTTCCATCTACCGAGGGCTCGGCTAATTAGTAAAAAATATATCTTTATTGGTTTTAAAGAATTTAACGTATTGATCTCTGCCTCAAATATACCAAAAATATTGATTTTTTAAGATTTTTAATTTTTTTTTTTACAGTGAATGAGTATTTTTCAGTCGTTTACGCCCGACTGCCATTTTTTACATACTAAATATTTGTTTTTGCCAAAAGACAAGCAAAGTGCAACGCATGTTGATTGAGAATGCAATAAATGCATTTCCACTCGACTCAAACTACATGAAAGAGTATATATACATATATATGTAGATTATGTATATATGTATATAAATATATATATGTATATAATATATGCATATATGCTCACATAGTTGTCTGCCAGCAAATGTGCAATGCAAATTCAAGCAAATGAAGAGCAACATTTTCTACCACATGCGAAATTTTAGCTGCAATTTCAAAGAACTTTTCATACACATTTTATATTTATTATACGAAATTTTACCTTGCATTCATCTTGAGTTTTCTTTTTGCAATTAAAAAATTCTCGGAACATTTTTGCCTTAATTAACAAAGTTGTTGCCACGCTGACACGAGTTGCCAAGTTAACTGCAGACATACATATGTATATGTATTTATATATCTGATAGATACTGAAAAAAAAAATAAATAAAAAGAAAGTATCTCATGTTGGCACATCTCTGGCAAGTGCTGCTTATCTTCCACTCATCGTTCGCATATTCGCAGCCATGCATAAAATTCTAATGATAACATGCGATGCTCTGTGCCATTCAGCTGTGAAATGAGCTGGCATGCTTGACAGCCAGCAGTGACAGTGGCAGTGGCAACAGCAGCTGCCAATAAAATGTCAGCATGAAATCAAAGTCATCTCCACCTGCGTCTGCCACGCCTTCCCCTCAGCCTTCTCTGTCTGGCGCAGCCTCCACCTGGCATCATTAGATGTCCCGCTGTTGCTTTATCGCTTCCTTTCCCTATTTTCACAGCTTTCCATTTCACTTAACATAAGTAATAGGCACACACATACGCACACACATACACATACACACATACACTCCCAGCTCAGATATGGATCATTTTATCCCGTTTGCTGCACGTTGGCTTGCAGCATTCCTTGCTCAGGTACTTTAAATTTCCCGTTCATTTTGCTGGCGTTATTATTTGTACCCTGAACCCATTTAAAATGGGAATTCAGGGTATAATGTTTTTGTGAAAATGTATGCAACAGGCAGAGGGAGGCGTGGCAGACCCCATCAAATATATATATTCTTGATCAGGACGACAAGCAGAGTTGATCTAGCCATGTCCGTCTGTTTGTCTGTTCGTCCGTCTGTCTGCCTGTCCTTCCGTCTGTCCGTATGAACGCCGTGATCTTAGAAGATATAAAGGCTAGAGACTTGAAATTTTACATCTATACTCGTGTTTACCATACGCAGTACGAGTTTATCATATGTTTTCGATATCGATAATAATCGATCTATTTTATCGATAATAATCGAAAATTGGACATTGTTTTTTAAGCCTAATTCAAATAGTGTTAGACCTAGAGACTTCAAATTTACTGCTTCGATTCATGTAATAAAAACCAACATTTTGTAATTTTGAAATTTGGGATACCACGCCCCCTTTACCCTAACAAAATAAAAAAAGTTTTTAAAGTACTAGAGACTTGTGCTTATCACGTTTTGAAAGTTTGATGAATATAGTCAAGCTAAGAGATTTATTTATCAAATAATTTTTCATAATATAGCCCATACTGAATAATTGTGATATCAGCACTTTGCAGGGTTCAGGGGATCTCCTAGTCGAGCAGTCTCGATTAGAGCTCTCTTACTTGTTCATTCCAGTCAGCTTCGTTTCGTTTGTCAAACAGTTAACAGTTATGTGTATATTTGATAAATCCAAAGTATTGCAAACACACTTTTTTAAGTAATTCTTATAAATTATACAAGTTGAAAAAACAATGTCCACCAAAAATAGAACTCGAATAATTTTGTCATTGAAGAGGCGTAGCAGCACGGTCGGAGATATGTTGGACTCAAGAAACGCAAAGTACGGCGATTTTGCGAACAATAATGTGGCACACATCAAGCCCCTACAGGAGGCGGGCGATATGCTGTTGGATGAGTTGAATGAGCCAAAGCGCACGCGATCTGTGGCAGTGGGCTCCTCCTCGATCATGTGGGATAGTGCCAGAGGGCGAAGCGGCTCACGAGGCAGCAACCATAATTGTCTGTGCCCCAAATGCCTTTTGCAGCGCAAAGGCGCCAAGGTGCGGCACAAGAAGTCGATAACTGTGCTGTGGGAGCGGAAGTTGCATGCGGTGACCAGCAGCTCGTTGAGGCCCCGATCTGTGGAGGCGACAACGGATCTGCGGGCCAGGCACAAAAGGGAGATCATCTCAAGTAAGCAGTTTCTGTTGCATGGTCTGTTCATGTTGCTCAAGGAGCAACGCTATCGGCGCAATGAAAATGACTTGTCGAATCGATCGCAGAGCGAACTGTGCCTGTTCAAGAGCAACAGCCTAATGGATAGGATGGAGTCAGAGAGCGAGAGCAATGAGAGCAAAATACTAACTGAGACAGATGAGAGTCATGTAGGGACCGACCCTGAGGATGCTGCTCAGCTAGCAGTTGATATTGATCCTCTAACAGCTGTAGCTCTAGGCTCCCCAATGCTCAACGAGGATCAACCTGAGCAAGTACTACCTGAGATCATACCTAAAAATGCTGCTCAGCTAGTAGTTGATGCTGATCCTTCAACAGCTGTAGTTCCCCCAATGCTGCAACTGCTCAACGAGGATCAAGCTGAGCAGGATCAATCTGAAAAGGAATTGATTTTGGACCAAAGTATGAGCCCTCTTTTTCCTGATGATGCTGCTCAGCTATCAACAGCTGTAGTTCCCCCAATGCCCAATGAGGATCAGCCTGAGCAAGATCAATCTGAGCAGGATCAATCTGAGCAGGATCCATCTGAGCAGGATCAATCTGAGCAGAATCAATCTGATCAGGATCCATCTCAGCAGGATCAACATGAAGAGGAATCACCTGAAGAGGATCAACCTGAAGAGGATCAACCTGAAGATCAACCTGAAGAGGATCAACCTGAAGAGCAACAAATTCTGGACCCAACTACAGCTGCTGTGGAGACTTCCCGCTTCGTTCTCGTCAAGTCAAAGTCGGCGGATGATCTACTGCATCGTCGGCGTGGACTGAGGCGTAAAATGGCTTTGGGCTTTATCGGCTGTCGCAACTTCGTACGTTAAAGACTTTGTGAAGGTCCTTCTATTATTATTTTTGTTTTTACCCGTGTTGTCTTTTCTCTTTTTTTATTGCAATTTGGAATGACTATATTTTAAATTTAGTGTGTAAATAAAATCATGCTGGAATGAAAGATGTTCGTTATGTATTTATTGATTGAGTTTTATTGGCTCTTTATTATCTGTTAGCATATCTAAAAGCCAAGACGATATGACAATGATAAAAAACTAAATATGGTGAAGTAGTATAATGAGATTAGGCAGTTTTGAATGTAGAGAATTGTGGAGTTTGTTCAAGATAAGGTTTTCTGGCCGTCAAGTGTAATCGATGCAGCTTATAATTTCTTATCAATTTTTTTTACAAATAAAAATTGAATTTTCAATTATCTTATATTATAAGTAGGTATATTTGCTGTAATATATATAAAATATATATTTATAACCTGTTTAAAATAATACTAATCGGTATCATATTAAATGGAATTTAATTTTAAAATAATTTTTTTAAGTATCAAAATTTGCTAAGTTTTTATCTAGATCTCTCTATTGTTGAATTTGAATTGATATTGAAAAAAATTTTAATATTCGCTGATTCAGATATTCTTTCCATTCAAAAACCTTATTAAAATATTAGCTTATATGCTGCAAATCCCAAGTTTATTTTAATTTCAGAAGAATTAAACAGATATCAATAGAAAAAGTGGATTATGGCTAGAATGACATAGAAAATATAAAACTTTAATGGAAAACGTGACTGTGTTCTATTCTGATAAACCGTAGTTTATATCATAAAGAAGATAATATATAAGTACGGTTATTGCGGCAAAAATTCTGGTCACCAGAAAAACTTTGATGAGCAAACTTATGTATATGGCTAATCGTCGTATAAGAACGGTGCCTTGAGCGTCTGTTTAACAGGATTCTACTGTATCTGACTTTTTCTCTCTATTTGCTCAAAGTGTATCTCAACTTCAGCTGTATCTTATGTTAAGCAGTTTTTCTCTTCTGCTTCAATTTTGGTGTCACATTTGCACCTGTGGGCGCAAGCTATGCAAAGTTGTTTTTCTGCTGTTGATGTTGTTGTCGTCTGTTGAGTGACACATTTGAATATGACAGCAAAACGCTGCAGGGCATAACAGCTGTGTGGGCGTTTTTAGATTTAGGGCGTGGCCCGTTGCGTTGCATTGCATGCGTAGCATTCGAGATTTGAGCTGTGCGAGATTTGAGCTTGGCGCTGTGAATACTTGAAAATCATTTTGCGTTCGACGCTCCAGTGACACGGATTCAAATGCCGTTAGCTTCAGGTGTGCAACAGTGTGTGTGAGTGTGTGTGAGTGTGTGTGAGTGTGTGTGTGCCTGAATGTTGATTGCATATGAATCTCAGATTTATGACACTGAATGCGAATTGGCCAAAAGGAGTAGAAAAATATCCAAAACGCTGCCGCTTTAAAGGACATAGAATACGTTTGGCTGGCGGCAGTTGCAGGTGCAGGTGCACAGGTGGGCACACCTGCAAAAAAACGAAATGAAACCTATTCGAAATCATTCGTCTGTTATGATCGGCAAAAATGTCGAAGCGAACTAAATGTCGCACGGAATTAAGTCTATCGTGCGTGGGCCAACTAATTGGCAACTGAAGCGTATCGAATTTTCAACAATATTCGCTTAATCGAATGCTAAAATTAAACGTAAAATTTAAATGAAACACCTAACAGTTAGCTTTTACACACACGCAAAAGCTGTGCAACTGAATGAAATTAAGCGCAAAAAACTGGAGAAAACTAAAACTGCGTGACATTTTTAATTATCTAGAACAAGCGCATTTAGCGCACACACATACACACACACGTGCACTTGCAAATGAGTTGCTCAGACAAAAATATATACACACACACACAAACTCAACCGCACATACACAAACGCACGCAAAAAATCGTTGCATACTTTGCGGGCTGCTGGGCATTTAAATGAACATTTTGCAGCTAACTGCTAGTGTAGAAGGAAACGGAGTGAAAAACACCAGCACACACACACACGCACACACTCACACACATATCGGCAGAACAAGTTAGCCAATGTAAAAGTATGCGCGGTTGGCAGTTGCCCTAGACACACAAAACGTAAGCAAAGCTTAACAATTAGGTTGCATGTTGTTCATATTAATTAATTAATTATTGCTGAAAGACTTTCTGCAAAATTTGTAAACAATTAATAAAATTATTTGTATTATTGTGTAAAAAAATAAATTATTAGAAATATATCTTCGAGGGTTCTTTTTTATTTTTAAAGTTTTTTATATATAAGTACATACAAATATTTTTTTATTTGAAAGTTTACATGCCAACAAATTTTAATCAGAAAATAAATAAAAATATGTCTTTAGTTGTCTTATTTTATTTTTTTAATTAATTTTTTAATTTTTTAATTGTTGGTAATATTTTTCTTTACAAATTAGTTTTTTTATTAAACTATTTTTTTTCCATTTAAAGGAAACAATAATTTATTGCTATTATTTTTTAGTTAATAATTATTTTGTTTTTATTAAATTGTATTTTTTTGTTATTCTACAATAAAAAATTTATTTAAAAAGTCAATTGAATCTAAACTGATTATAGTTTATCATACCCAAATTACTGATAGACGAATAATAAAATTATAGCATACGTTACTTTAAATAATAAGTAAATTTACTTCTTTTCTTTTATAACTGCATATGAATATTTTATTCTTATACCTGAAAATCTTAAAGCAATTTAAATATGAAAAGTATATTGTATTCTGCAAAAAAAGCAAAGCTGATTTTTTATTATTTATACTTATATTTGATAGGTGTACGCCAATCAAACTTTGTTTAATACTGAACCTACTTGTTTCTTAACCCCTTTACAGCTTACAGGGTATCAAATGTGTTGTAAGAATGCGAGAAAAAAGCAGTTTACATGCTTTTTGCTTTTTTGCTCGCAGACGAGTCGAAAGTTTAATGAAATATTTGCTAAATTGCAAAGAATTTCAAAGAGTTTTTTACCATTACATATCCAGTTATACTTTTTCACTCTTTCTCTCTCTCTCTCTCTCCCTCTCTCTCTCTCATATTTTTCAAAAATTTTTACACCATGTGCTATAATTGTTAATTAAAGTCTGGCGGCTGTGCCCAAATTTTTAAATTCATACGTAACGATTTATGAAAAAAAGGCAAAATGTGCAAAGGCTGTGAAAAGAGTTGGAGGTAAATTCAAGCGTAATCAGCTTTGCTTTAATGCTCGACTGCAAAAGCCGACAAAAACCTGGCATAAAGCGCCATTCCACACCGAAGGCTACAAACGGTTATAAAGAAAAAATGAAAAAATATGCCTTTTTATGGCAACTTTTGTTGCTGCTGCAGCAAATGTATTAGTGAATGTGAGTTATGTATGTGTGTGTGTATGTACGTGTGCTGTTCACATATACATGTTTTATTAAAACATTTCAAGCCAAAAATATATATATTTTTTTATACACATACAAAGAAACTGAAACAGCAAAAGAAACTTTTTTTTTCATTTGTTAAGCAACTTTTAAATACGCTGACAGCTTTTCTTTTATTTATTTTTAAAAAAAATTATTAATTTAAAAGTTTTACATATGCAATGCTTTTCATTTAAAATATATATATTAGAAAAAAAAAGAGTTTTAAAAATTGTATAACTCTTTTTAGCCATACATTTTATTAACATTTCAATAACATTGTATTAATAAAAATACTAAGATTAATAAAAATACTAAAATATATATATATCTTTAGCGTAGCTACTATGCTTTAGTTCTTTATAAAAATACTAAAATACTCTTACTACACTTTTCTTTTAGTGTAAAAGAGATTATGATTAGGTATTAGCTAGTCTAAGTAGACCAGTTACTGGTCTAGAGGCTGAGCAAGAAAAAAAGCTAAGCAAGAGCAAGAATAATATATAAAGCGTATTTCTTTGCCTTTACGAAACTCATTTGACCTGATTTTATTTATGCGTAAGAAATGAAATATATCGAATTTGAGCAAACGCAGAAGCACTTTTTCCATATGCACCTCCATTATTTCTATGAAATAATTTTTAAATATTGCAATATTTAGCTAAAAGTCTAAAAATTTAATTATTTATTTTAAAAGATTTATATATATAATTTTAAATAAATATAAAATTAAAAGAATGCTAGCTTTTGTGAAGTAAACTTTCTTTTGTTATTTGAATACTTAAAGTTTTACTATATACTAAATTTTAATTTTTACTATTTATATTTTATATTTTATATGTTATATGTTATATGTTATATGTTATATTTTATATTTTATATTTTATATTTTATATTTTATATTTTATATTTTATATTTTATATTTTATATTTTATATTTTATATTTTATATTTTATATTTTATATTTTATATTTTATATTTTATATTTTATATTTTATATTTTATATTTTATATTTTATATTTTATATTTTATATTTTATATTTTATATTTTATATTTTATATTTTATATTTTATATTTTATATTTTATATTTTATATTTTATATTTTATATTTTATATTTTATATTTTATATTTTATATTTTATATTTTATATTTTATATTTTATATTTTATATTTTATATTTTATATTTTATATTTTATATTTTATATTTTATATTTTATATTTTATATTTTATATTTTATATTTTATATTTTATATTTTATATTTTATATTTTATATTTTATATTTTATATTTTATATTTTATATTTTATATTTTATATTTTATATTTTATATTTTATATTTTATATTTTATATTTTATATTTTATATTTTATATTTTATATTTTATATTTTATATTTTATATTTTATATTTTATATTTTATATTTTATATTTTATATTTTATATTTTATATTTTATATTTTATATTTTATATTTTATATTTTATATTTTATATTTTATATTTTATATTTTATATTTTATATTTTATATTTTATATTTTATATTTTATATTTTATATTTTATATTTTATATTTTATATTTTATATTTTATATTTTATATTTTATATTTTATATTTTATATTTTATATTTTATATTTTATATTTTATATTTTATATTTTATATTTTATATTTTATATTTTATATTTTATATTTTATATTTTATATTTTATATTTTATATTTTATATTTTATATTTTATATTTTATATTTTATATTTTATATTTTATATTTTATATTTTATATTTTATATTTTATATTTTATATTTTATATTTTATATTTTATATTTTATATTTTATATTTTATATTTTATATTTTATATTTTATATTTTATATTTTGTATTTTGTATTTTATATTTTATATTTTATTTTTTATAGTTCATGTTTTATATTATATTTTATCCTTAATTTCTATATTTTTTTATTATTTTTAAAATTATTTATTGTATTTATATAGACAGATCTTACAAGGCTTACAAAAGTAATTAGAAGCTTATAGGATTTTAAGTAGAATTTAATTTTACATACATAATATAAATATAATTATTAAACTATTTATTAATATATTCATAAATATCCAATTTGAGAGGTTCGTTATTATGTAAGTCGATTATAATTGTCATTTTTACTTAAAAGTTGTTCAATTTGTGCTGTATTTCTCATTGCTCATATCACAGCCAAGTGCAATATCGTGTTGCCCACTGACAGAGAGTAGCAACTGATACTTATAATATATATAAAATATACCAATATTTTATATATTCATGTACATGTTGAAGGGTCCTTTAGTCCTTCCATTGCATGCATTTAACGGTTTAATTAATAACGGCAAAGAGAAAACAAAATATTTATCAATACGTTCGACGAGTCAACGAGTCGTCGAGTCAAAAATACGAAAGCTGAAATCAGACAAGGCGCAACGAGCCTTTTCAAGAGGTAGCAAAAGCTCATTGAAACGTTTCTTTTTAAGGACTGGCAAATACTTTATTAATAACATTAAACCAGCAGCCAGTTAATTGTTATTTGAGCCTGTTATTAACTGATTTCAGTTCGTTTCGTTTGCCAAACGCTTGACTTTCAGATTTGAGATCTAGCAAAAAGCGGCCAAAAGTGCAACTTGATTTATTTATTTTATTCGAAATAAAAAATAAGCAGAAAAGTTTTGCAGCGTTGCGAATATTTGTGCAGCACTTAAAAATGTGCGCCAAGAGATAGAGAGAGGGCGAATGAGAGGGAGGGAGTGAGAGAGGGAGAGGGATAGTGAGTGAGAGCGTGAGATAAGCCACGCTGAAAGCAACGCAAATTAGGCAACACTTTTCATTTCTCACAAGAGAAAACGACAAACTTGTTCGTCCGTCTGCTAGCATCCAGCATCCAGCATCAAAAGGCGAGCTTCCAAGCGACTTATCGCCAACATCCGCACACCAAGTGGGCGAGAAGCAAGAGAAGCTACAGTAAAAGCGAAGTAGCCAAGTACGTGAAAAGCCCGCACACACACACACACGCACACACACACACACACACACACACACACATACAATGCAAATGTTGTCGTTGATAAGTTTATCAACATAAAATTTTGCATACATCAAGGCGCACAGGGCAAAAGGGAATGCCCCGCATAGTCCTCTTAGCCCTCCAGCAAGTGAGCAAATAATAAAGCAGACTTGATTTTATTTTATTATTATTATTTTTTTTTTTTTTTTTTTTTGGTATATTTGTTGTGAGCTTGTCAAACCGAAAATATGTTCAATAGCATTGCTGCTTTTGGAGCATCTCGAGCAGCTGTCCTTGTCGCCTCCATGGGCACTTATCTCTTCCTCAGTCGATTGCGACAATGTGCTGGTCGATGCTCGGCTGGCGTTTGTGTTAATGTCTGTTGACATGGAAAAGCCTAAAGTTATTGTTTGCAAACACCATTTGCCTGACCTCGACCCTGGTGCGTCGACAGCCACAGTAAAAGCCACAGTCAAAGCCACGCCCAGCTCGAAAAGCTACATAATTTGCCTCTCTGCTGCTGCTGCTGCTGCTGCTGCTTCTGTTGGGTTGTTGGGCTTTGCTGTGTTGCCTAATAAGCGGCTCAAGTGTTGGCCTGGAATTAATGCGTTCACCCTGCCCCCTTCACCTCTCACGCCCCACGTGTCCTTCCATCCCATTCCAACTGTCACCGAATGCTGTTTGTTTATGTGTTTATCATTGCTGGCCATCCAAAAGTTACATTTACCGGACATGAGATGGCCATGAGTGCGATTGTGTGTGTGTGTGTGTGTGTGTGTGTATATATGTGTGTGTATGTCCTTCAGTTAGCCTAGGCTATCATAGTTGCTGACTAAGTGCGTTTGCTAACGAACCAGCTTGTTAGCTTTGCCTAGCATTCAGATCCTTCTGCATAAAAGCTAAATCAACAGTTTTAACAGCATTCGATTTTTTCACCTGTAACTTTTTTATTTGATTAAATTTATATGAAAGGGAATGCAAATTTAAATTTTATTAAATTGCGTATGCAAATTTTTTAGAATATTTATTTTTTACTTTAAACAAAGTAGAGAAAATTAGGTTTTAGACTTAAGGGAGTTTAACACTGAACACACGAACAATTAGAATTAATTTTGATTTTGTTGAAAATATATATAATAGGAAGAAAAGGTAGTAAGTATTATAAATTGGGATGATCTGTCTGTTCCTAATTCATAAAATATAGATACCTTATATTATATGTATGTACATCTTATATGAATTTTCTTTGTATACCATATATAATACAATCTTAACTTTGTATAGTTCGAGCTAGAGACTTTAAATCATTTATGTAGGTTATTGAGATGAATACTTTGGTTATCGTTTGTTAGATAATTTCCTCGAAATTGAACGAAATACAGCACATTTTTGGTTTTGGCAATTTTACATTTGCATGTCATTGAGAAAACGATTCTAGAAAAATGTATATTTGTATGATGTTAGTTTTATTATGTATGTGGAATGTTTGAAGCTTTAGCGTAGCGCTGAAGTATCTTCTAATCGGGCGTTCGCTAGCTGCTTGTATTATTGCTGAAAGAAAGCAATTGCATTTTATCTTATATAATATCAGAGTTATAGAATTACCAAAATTTAAGATAAGTTAAGAATTGAATTCAATATATGAAAATTTTTCGAAAAAGTAAAATATAACTAAATTTAACTGAACTAAATTGCGTCAAAGTTTTGTGTCATTTGTATTTAATGTTTGTTTTTAGCTAAAATCAAATTTTTCGTTTAGTCCAATTCATATGTAAAACTAATATCTATAATTTAACTTTATTATTTATAAGTTATTGGTTCCGAAAATCCTAGCTTTAAAGCTGCACAGAATTGTGTCCTTCGCGCTTTGTCTAGCCATTAAATAATTTTTGGTCAATTTATAGAGAACGTCAACAGAAAGTTAAATTTTTGGCTTCTCGCTAAAAATCTCTAGAGGCTATAGTTTTTTGTTTGTTTATTTACTGCATTCATATTTGTCTGTCTACTGTGTTTGAGTTTGGGGGGGTCAGTGTTGTTGTCCGAGTTCCAAGATCTGGTCAATTCCATGCACACTTTACTGTCACTTCATTCAGTTTTCAAATGGAAAAACTATTCAAAACTGATGAATTTATGTGAAGTGTCATCAATTCTGGAACTCGGTCGCAGCAAACCCATTACTCTCAGCAACACATACACAGAGATGCACACATACACATATACAGAGACACCCATTCCATCCACGCCCACGCACAATCTCTTAACGCGCCATTGCCCAAAGGCCCAAATGCTACACTTTTTGGCATTTACTAAGCTCGCAGATCTAACGGCCTGCCATTTGCTGGGCTTCTGTCCATTTCCATTCCATTTCCATGCCCATTTATATATAGATATATATAGATATATATATATATAAGTGTATATATCTATGCCATTTCCATTTCTATTTGAGCTGGCCTCACTCTAATTTCTATTTCTGTAGCCAAGTTCCACTTGAAGCTGGTGATTGATAAGCGGCTATAATAAATTCCGTTATTAGTGAGTGGCAGCCGCAAGAGGCACAAACGAGCAAATGATGCGTAAATAAAAGTCCAACGCGCCCAGCGTGGAGTGGGCGTGGCCTAAGTATAGAAGTTGGCCTCTTCTTTGATTATTAGACAAATAGATCTATGTGGCTCGACTTGATGCGCTTATTTGTTTATATGAATGGGAGACGAAAGCGTCGCACTCGATTCATTTTGATTCGATTGGATAGAATTTGACAGGACATTGAGCAAACGCAATTTCTCTCTCTTGGCGCCCCAGGCCATGTCTGTGGCAATGACAATGGAAAGTAAATGTGGACGACAAATAGTTTGTTTTGGCCGGTTGGGCTGATTAGCCGCCAGCTGCCCCAAACTTGTGACTGGCCTTGTCTATTGTCGTTGGCTGTGATCCAGAACGGAACCCATGCAAATTGGTCGAGTCCCCCCCTCGACCCATCCCCCCTCTGTCTACATCCTGCTCTTCATTGTAATTATGTGTTGGCAGCTCACAGCTGGCGGCAGTACAGGGTGTTGTCGCTGCCGCCACCGCCACCACAGGGTGGCATTCAATTTTGAATGTAGCTCGCTGGCATCCACATTTGTGGCAACATCAAATTTTGTATGCTAATTTCAATTAAAAATTGTGTGTTTGAACCGCTTTCCTTGCCCTTCCCTTGCCCTTCCACTTCCTGCGAAAATTTCCGCACCCTTTGCCCTCTCATCAAGGCCTCTCGACAGTCAGTCAATGAGCAAGAGGTGCCAGAAGTTGTTTTAAAAGTACTTTAGGTGCTCCAACACAAAGTTTCTATTGACTGCCATGACAGGCAAATGAATCACTCAACAGACGACATTGACATTTTGGGGCAACTCCAACATCAGCAACAACATCAGGGCCAACAGCCCCAAACAAACAAAAGGGAACAACAAAGAAACGCGTTTATTTTTAGCCTTAGCTAATACTTGGAACAGACTCTACCAGGAATTACACATGTCCTCCAGCACCAATCGATGCTATTTAAAGAGAAAGTTTGGAGGAGTTGTTTTATGTTGCAGTTATGCAGGGTATATGTATTTGAAGATTTGTGTGGAGGAAAAGAAATTGGTTTAAGTTGATGAAGATTTAAATATAAAATAATAAGTATACTCTCTATATACATACGTATACTCTCTATATTTATTATTTTATATTTAAATCTTGGAAGGTTCATATATGTATATGATAAGCTTATAACTTTTATGGTATGTGGTAAGGAGATTATGTATATACAAACATATATAAACATGTAGGGTATATTACTTTTAAGGGACGTTTATATATTAATATCAAGAACTTGAATCTACTCTATTTTATACTTCAGCTCTAATATAGCCTTTCATATTGATAAACCATAAGTCTTAAATATTGTTAGCAATACCATCCCAAGCCGCCTGAAAGATAAATGCCTTCCACATTGCTGGGATTGAACCCTAACCTCTAGTTATTATTTAAACACAGTTAATGTAAACACAATTTGGTGATTTTCCTACTGGACAGATTGCAAATATAAAACAACCCGTTAAAAATGTATTGAATTATATAGGTATTGTATATTTTGTATTAGAATTTTCTCATAGCCTTATTTTTTGTAGAATATCTAATGGCTAATATCTAATGTATATTTTGTATTAGAATTTTCTCATAGCCTTATTTTTTGTAGAATATCTAATGGCTGAAGATAGAAAGTATAGTTACTTCATATTGTGAAAATCCTAGTATAGACATTATGTATATACTATATAGAAGATATGATAATTTTGATATGTGAAGATTAAGGAATACATTAATAAACTGAACTGAGGAGTTATATGTATATTATATAATATAATGAAAATACTATATTAATGGTATTGATTCATAAACTTATTTGGGAGAAATTTTATGTACATATATTATTTCTCTTAAATATCTTATACAATTTCTAATTATTATTTATTTATTTATTTATTTAAAAGTTAATTGAATTAATTCTGAATAAGAATTTGGTTTAATGCCATAGAACAAAGGCCTTCAGGCATAAATTTTTAATATATGATCAATTAATCGTTACTCTTTTTTTTTTAGCTTGGCCTTATTGTGTTGATTAGGAACCTAAATATATCTTTATAAAAACTTGACAGAGGATTACAAAACTTATGTGAGTAAATTTTGTGCTGAGAAATATATTATATTACATATATATTCCTTTATATCTCATATAAAACAGATATTTTAAAATATTTTTTATATATTTTTTGTATGTTTTTTTTTTTTGTTTTTGTTGTTTATATTTATTTATTTTTAAATATTTGTATTAATTTTTTTTTTAATTTTTATTTTGTTTATTTATTTATTGTTTTTTTTTTTGGCACATATTTAAATATACTTTAACTAGTAAAATCTCTAAATTGCTAGTGCTTCTAGCTTATTTTTAAATGAAATCACTTCTTTGATCCAGGCGATGAAATCTTCTCAGTCTTCTGCTCGTTGTGTTGGTGAATAAGTTGGCCACTAGCTGATTTGATTGAGCGGATATTCTGTCCGCATTCCTTGTGCTGTGTCGGCCAATGAGCTCAGCTATTGTTGGCATCTTAAGGTCGGTGGGCATGATTGCATTCCTAAAGAGCCATTCAGCTCCTGTTCATTTCCTTAGCGCTTGAAATTCATTATTAAAGCCAAATTAAGTATATGCAAATATATATATTATAAATTTTTAATTTATATTTATTTTCATTTCTCATTTTTTTTCTATATTCAACGCCCGTCGCTGCGTCAATTCAAATAAAAAGCCAATAACAAATGCGACAAATGAATCGCTTCATTTCACTCTTTATTCAATTTGATTCAATCAACAAATTAATGTTCTTAATTAAATAACGTTGTTCGTTACGCGGGTATTTAATAGTCGTGCATTGCCGTCGTCTATTTCGTGCTCAAATATTATTTATTTGCCTCGCCTCGCACAACAAATAGCAAATATTTTTCCAGCGTATTTGTTGATGTGTGCGCAAAAAATAAATAAAATAAAATACAATATTGTTGGCAGACGAGAGTACAAAGTCTCTCACACACACACACATGCACACACCACATCTTCACATACCTTGATACAATATGGTATTCAGTGAGGCCTTTGTCTGGTTTCGCTTTATTTGTTATTTAAGAATTGATCAGGCGTTGAATTTGCTTTCACTTGTATTTTATTTTACTCTTATCCTCTCTGCTTCTCTCTCTCTGTCTTTTTTTGTTCTTCTGTTCAATTGAGCTATGCGTCAGCGGACCTTCGTTGCCCCAGCAATGACAGCTGAGTTATCCACTGCCCAATCACCCACTATTTCAGCAGCCATTCCACATTCGATGTTTTATTGAAATCGATTGCGTAATTGGGCAATTTGTGCTGCTTTTTGGCTGACTGATAATCAAAGCGGCATTTGAGTAGCTTTTGCTTTTAGCCTGCCGTATGCGTATTAGCCACAATTAGACGATGTTTGAAATGCCTTTGACTGAAGCTCCTCCAATTCATTCGAGCCGAATCGATTCGATTCGCCTCGACTGAGTCGGCTCTTAGCTAATTGAAGTTGTCCTGCGGCAAATATGTATTTAAATATTCTATCTGCTCCCATTTGCTGATTGAACTTATTATATTATTATTACACATTGTGCGCATTGTAATCTACATGTTCAAGGCTAACTGATAAAAATATCGCATATGTAATACGAAAAAAACATAATACTCTTTCAGCTCATGCACGCGGAATAGCAGTAGAAGTTAAATAAATAAAAACTGTGAATAAAAATAAAAGTCAAAATAAATGGTTGCTGCACATGGCTCAAAGCGTTGCGTTGAAAAAAATGTAACCAGCGTATAGGCTGCAGAAATGTAGACTGAAAAAAAAATTAAATTGCATATTTTTGTAACGAGCTATTGTATGAATTCGAATGCTCTACAGGAATATATTTAAAAAATTGTTTGTTTTATTTGCAAACTGTCTAAACTAAACAACAAGCAAATTGACTAACATTTACTATAAACAAACGGATGGTTTTAGCTTCACTAAACTCAATCCATATATTTACATACTCTTTTATCTATTTGGTATCTATTTAGAATAAAGAAACCTTCGCTCGTTTTTTTTTTTTTTTTTTTTTTTTTTAAGTTTTAGTTATTTTTTGTGCCAATTTATATATAAATCGGATCTGGTTTGTATTACGTCTTAGATGAAAGCAACTTTACTTTGGTCCTTTAAATTGTAGCTTATTCAGCTTTATCACAACAAAGTTAATATTCCACGGTATAATTTTAATTCAAAAAAAGAAGAAAATATAGATTTATGGAAATTTTCAGAATTTAATAAATATTATTAATAATGAAGACAGTAAAGTTCACATGCATAGCATTTATAAAAATTATTTTGGAAATTATTGTTTTTTATTATATGATATAATTAATATATTAAAATATATTTTTTTATCTATATTATTTATTTATTTTTTTTATTTTTTAATATTTATCTTTATTTATTTTAATATTTCAGTTATATATAATATTTTGCTTTAATTATAGTTTTTTATTTTATGTATTTACTTTTATATTGCTAATTCAAAATTTGTGGCTTCTTTTCTGAATTTTTCTGTTCTTAAAATATTCTAAGCACACTCATGTTACCTGTCTAATTGATTGCAATTTCTTTGGCTACATTACCTCCCACTTAGCTAATGTACTCGACGTTGGTGCAGCTGGTGCCCGGCAGGCGCATAAAATTGTTAAATAAGTCGCCTTGGCATCGGCCCATTTTGCGCACTTCACATTCGCGGGTTTCGTTTGATTTATGCGCCTTAATGTTGCCTGCTTAATTTATTTTCGTTTCGTTTCGCTTCGCTTTCGACGCGTTAATTTGCGAGCAAGAGAGAAAGGTGGCGAAATGGGGGAGAGACGACAATTTTGGTAATTTATTCGCTGCGCCCACCATATGCACAATTAGCGAATCGTAAATCTCGTTACATTTGTAGAACAAGCCAAAAAAATAAACAATCTCCTATCCTTTAAATCGTGTAAATTGATTGCAAGTCAATATACATACAATAAAAATGTATATTAATTATATACGATATGGAAATGAACAGAGGATTTATTATAAATGCTTATCGAAAATATAATAATTGTTATATATTCATTTTCGAGATATATATAGTATATAATATCACTGTTAACTTTTGGTTTTTTAAGTTTCTTATTGAAATAAAAACTAAATAATTTTAGTTAAAGCCTAATAAATATTTTCTCTACATTTATGTATATATATTTATTTAAATTTATATTTATATTTATATAAATTTTGCAGGGTAACCTGTAGTTGTGCATACCCATTTTGTGCGCTATTACTTGTTTTTATATTAGTTTTACTTTCTCTCACTTATTACATTTTTCAACACGCTCCAAACTTTTTGGCTCGCGCAACTGGCGCCTATTTTAGTTTGCTTTTTCCAGCTATACCCTTTTGAAAGCCCTGTAAGGGGTATGATGAATTATGATGCATACAGAAGATTTATATAAATAATTTCAATTACCATAGACTCATATCTCTTTTTGATTCAAACATGTTGTTTAGTACACTGAATAACAAAAATATCATTTTAAATTCATGAATAAAACTATAAATAATAAAATAAATAAAACTATTATATGAAATGTATTAGCTTTGTGTTATCAAAACGAATATTATATTATTATTATTAAAGATAGTTCATATCCCATATAATTTTTATCTAAAATTAATTTATATTAAATGATATATAATTATATTATAATATAAAAACGAATATTTTATTATTATTGTGTTATCAAAACGAATATTATATTATTATTATTAAGGAAATTTCATATCCCATATAATTTTTATCTAAAATTTATTTGTATTTAATGATATAAAATCAAAATATTATAATATATATAATTATAGTTTAAAATTACTAATATATTTAATTATTAGTATATATTAATTTCCCTTCATATAGTCCCCTACTAGTTAGCATATCAAAGGGTATTTTCACTTCAGCCCAATGACAATTGTATTTTGACCATTTTATATTTCAATAGTTTCAGCCTTCTGTATGTGTTTTTCTCAGTTCTGTTTTTCGTCTATTTAGAAAAAAAAAGAACTTTTATGTGTAATGGAAACTTTTTCAAATTATTTCTTTATTTTTATTTCCATTTTTTTGCGCAAGTTTTTCTATTTTACTTTGGCATTGTTACAGCTGAAGTGGACTTTGGCCGGCAGCATTTAAGCTGGGTGCGGCATTAAAATAACGAGATAGATAGATAATATAGATAATAAACGAGATTAAGTAAATCTGAAGCTAATACGATATATTTTTATTAAATGCTGAGCTAAGCAAGAAGAAATTTCTGTTCTTTCTCTTTTCTATTGGACAGATGTTAAGTTATTCATGGTTCAATGCCACATAGGCTTCATTGGGGGATTGTTTTGAAATGCAAATGAGACTGATTAGCACAAGAAACCCGTTATATAACACAGTCTAAGGCCTTTGGACTGCTCCCTTCGCCCATGCACGAAAACTTATCAGAAAACTTGTCGAAACTATTTGCTGTCAAGCTCAGACTGAGGCTCTGAGGGTGGGGTGAGAGCTGTGGGTCTGGCAGAAACAGTTCAGTTCATTAGCATAGTTTACAGTGAGGCAGGCCTCGGCTCTGCCCAGTTTTCGGACATTGTCTTTAAGTCTCAAGTCTACTTACATTTCACTTTGCGTTGCATTTTGGTGCCTCCGAGGGCTGCCTGGCTGCCTCAACTTGGCTCTTTGCCTGCCAGCTTAACTTGTGGGTCACTTTGTACAGAAAAAGTGGAAGAGCTCTCTCTCTCTCTCTTCTCTGTCTCTGTCTATGCCCACTTAATGGGCGCGCCCATATATAATTATGCGTCTATAGAAAGTGAACGTTAGCAGCGCTCAGCTGGCGCTAGAAGCTAAGATGCCATTGTCTTTTCTCAATTTTTTTCATCTTTGCTTTTATCAATCGAGTGCATGTCTCTCGCATGTCTTATAATATGCCGCACACGTAACGCCTACAAGCTGGCGCGCCCATAGCCACGCCCACGCATAATGCGATAAAAGTGCCTAAAAGTATTCTAAGCTTTTTGACATGTGCGACATCAGCTGAGACGGAGGCTGATGAGGCTGTTGAGGCTGATGAGGCTGAGACTGAGACTGAGGCTCGCAAGCAGCGCCTGATTAATTGAAGTGGAAAAAGTGACTGCACTTAAAGAAAATAATGTTATAGGGGGAAAATTATAATAATGATGGAATCTTAAAAAATGAAAATTGGTAGA
Organism: Drosophila hamatofila; assembly: GCA_035045345.1. Classification (NCBI taxonomy): domain Eukaryota; kingdom Metazoa; phylum Arthropoda; class Insecta; order Diptera; family Drosophilidae; genus Drosophila; species Drosophila hamatofila. The sequence goes on from JAWNPA010000011.1 coordinate 10,555,685, forward strand.
CCATAAAATAAAATATGTATAAACAAAAATCTTAGCTTGTAAAGTCGAACTGATTATCGTAGCTTGTAAGTAGTATATAAAATATCATTATGGATGAAAAACAAATAATTATTTTGTTTATTTTTTATTAAATTTTTTTAAATTTATTTTTTTTTTAATTTATTTATTTAAAAAATGCGGCGACTTAGAAGCAAAACTTTATAATATATAGATTTTATTTTATTTTTACGAGCAGACATAGATATACACAATGTTAATCTCAGCTTTGGATGCATTGGACGAAATGCCACCTCCAAAAAGCATATAAATAATATTTTGGAAAATTAGTAGGGGCAATCAACAGATTAACTAAGTTGTCAAATTTGAATATTTAAAATATTTAATAAAAAAAAAAAAAAGGATACAGGTTTTCCAAGCTTCCAATGATCATGGATAATAATAAAAGTTATAAGAAATATCCTTAAAAGGGGGTCTACAGTACCTTAGTAAAAGGTACAGCATTTTTTCGATATGCTATGCCTCAAAATAGATTTTTAAATTTATTAAAAGAAGTCAGCAATAGCTAAATGATATAATTTTTAAGTTTTTAGCTGTAGAACTGTAAAAGAAAAGAATTCTTTGTATTTGCCACTGTGGATATCTACGTCCACATGTTCTTATATTTATGTTTTTGTCTGCATATATATAGTATATATAATTACTATACATGGCTAGTAAGCGATTCCTAAACGAGTATTTATATGTTCCAAATTTAAGGTCTCTAACAACAAAACGCTATGTATTCCGACTCGAAATGTTATTCTTTTAGTAAATATGGGCCTATTGTTAATCATCTATCTGTGGATAATCTCAACATTATTACAAAATTTTAGGGAATTGTAGCTCCGAAACAGTGAAATATACAGTTTACTCAACTTGCCATGCCCTCAATGGGCGCAGAGCTATCTACTATAAAGTTTTGATTTTAAAACGTTTTTGTTATGCTAAATATAGCATTTACCTATATGTCCCATTCTTAAATATCCCAGAATATCAATATATTTATATTGAAAAATTATTTTTTTTAATTTAATAAAATAGTAAATATAAAAATTATAATTATATCATCATTATAAAATATTTATCAAATTTCTATACGTAAATCTCTCAATTACTAAATTTTATATTTAGAACCTATAATTTTCTGCAGTGCACTTGCACAGTGTCTGAAGCCTGATTGATGGTACTTGCTTTTAATTAAAATTTATTGTGGCTTACTTTGTGGCTTGGCTGGAAAATTAAATTGCTTGATTTTTGCGCAAGAAATGGGAATATTAATGCCCGACAGACGGTGAGATAGACGATAGGCGAGACAAACAGCCAGAGATCAAGTTTTGTATCGCTTTGGAGTATTTCGCAATTTGGCTAAAAGTGCTGCGGGCATTTAATTCTGATTTTGGCTTAAACATTATTTTAAAAGCTTTTCCTTTGCTTTGGCCAGCGCTGCACAGATTTTGCTCTTTGTTGGCTGGAATGGAGCTTAGCATTCAGGCCATTTGCATTGACAACGACAGCGACTGCGACTGCGACTGCGACGGTCGCTCTTGGCCGGCTATTGTTGTGTTGTCTCTTTCTGTCCTTCTTACTGTCTCACTTCTGCTTTCGTTTCCCTTGGCATACGTTACGCCTGTCAAACGCCTGTCGGCATGCAATAGTTGCTTCATTCTTTTTTTTATGCCCTCAACCCATTAAAAATGTATTGAAAATGGGTATCAAGGCTTGGTGCTCATGTATGTGACGCATACAGGTGAGGTGGCCAAACCTATCAGCATTATTATTGTTAGGGACAAACAAATGAGTTGCTCGAGTTATCGGTTCGTCTGTATAATGCATCGATCTCTGAAGTTACAAAAACTAAATATTTAAATATATACAGTACCGAGCAAAAATGAGTGTATGTTTCACAACATTGACTTTCATCACTCATAAAAATTAAACTATACAAGCAAATCATGAATTTCTTTTTGTGTTTTGTTTATTAGTTTATTCTTAACAAAAAAATATAAGGCAGTAAGGCAGAATTATGTCTGCACAACGAGCTAGAAAGAAAAAACTAAAAAAATCCACATAAACTCAATTTTGCACGTTTCATGAATATGACCAAACAAAGCTATTTTTAATATTTTATCCAAAAACCCTTATTGGCAATCACTTTTTTATTTTATTTGGCAAATTTCTCCAACAAATGCAGTACAACTTCTTTTTGAATTCGGTTCCGTTCCGCTTCTATGCGATCCCATAGGTTACACACGTTTGTTGGGGCGGCATCATACTGCCCATGCCGTTTTTTCACTATGGACCAAAGATTTTCAATCGGATTAGGGTCTGTCCTAATTGCTGGCCACTCAATTAGCTTAAAATTTTGCTATCCAATATATTCCATTACAATTTTAGCCATCCGCTGTGGATCACAATCTTGCTAAATACCATTCCTTGTACGGAATAAGCTCATTTCTCCATAAAATTGAGTAGAAGGGCTTGCAGAATACTTCAATAATTCTCTTTTCACATTATACGTTCTATTTTTCAATAGTAGGACCAACGTTGCACCATGTTATTCAAACCAAACCATAATGTTGCCACCGTTAAGTTTAACAGTTTAGTTCACATGGTGTCTTTAAATGCGTTCCCCAGGTCCACGACAGCAATAATGCTTTCCATCTGACTGAAAACGTTTAAATTTTGACTCATGAGACTAAACGCTTCGTTTCCAATCATCGATGCTCCAGTTTTTCGGCAATATTGCAGTCGTGGACCTGGGGAGCCCATTCAAAGACACCATGTGAAGTAAACTGTCAACCAAGGCTGTGGCAACATTATGATTTGGTTTGATTTACAAGCTGTAACGTTGGTCCTACTATTGAAAAATAGAACGTATAATGTGAAAAGAGAATTATTGAAGTATTCTGCAAGCCCTTCTACTCAATTTTATGGAGAAATGAGCTTATTCCGTACAAGGAATGGTATTTAGCAAGATTGTGATCCACAGCGGATGGCTAAAATTGTAATGGAATATATTGGATAGCAAAATTTTAAGCTAATTGAGTGGCCAGCAATTAGGACAGACCCTAATCCGATTGAAAATCTTTGGTCCATAGTGAAAAAACGGCATGGGCAGTATGATGCCGCCCCAACAAACGTGTGTAACCTATGGGATCGCGTAGAAGCGGAACGGAACCGAATTCAAAAAGAAGTTGTACTGCATTTGTTGGAGAAATTTGCCAAATAAAATAAAAAAGTGATTGCCAATAAGGGTTTTTGGATAAAATATTAAAAATAGCTTTGTTTGGTCATATTCATGAAACGTGCAAAATTGAGTTTATGTGGATTTTTTTAGTTTTTTCTTTCTAGCTCGTTGTGCAGACATAATTCTGCCTTACTGCCTTATATTTTTTTGTTAAGAATAAACTAATAAACAAAACACAAAAAGAAATTCATGATTTGCTTGTATAGTTTAATTTTTATGAGTGATGAAAGTCAATGTTGTGAAACATACACTCATTTTTGCTCGGTACTGTATGTATGTATAGGATTGTTGTTCGATAGATTTATCTAGTTTTCACTATCGATAAAAATCGACTTACCTATAAATGTTCATACAATATTCAATATTTTAAATTCGAAATAATATTTTTATTTAAGATAGAGTAATCTAATTTATAAATGCTCATTAAGTGAAAAGAGTATATTGGCTTTGTGTAATATTCGTTTTGCTGCCTGACTGTCTATCTATTCTATTTGAAATTTTCAACGTATACTCTTTGGGACCCGTCTAATATATATTTTTATATTCATTCACGAAGTGATATGAATATATTGGTTTTTTTTATTTTTTTTAACTATTGAAGTCCTGTACTCAACTTTAAAATAAAAGCATTGTGATATCTCGCCTTTTTGAGGTTTGGAAAAACCGTTATACCTTTATGCTCTACAGTTTTAAGGCTACAAATTTTATAAAAATTAAGCACTGTTTAGATGTTTTTTGATAAATCGATGTATGTCTACAAGAAGCGTGGCAAGTCTTGACATACATCCAAATTGTGTTGTGTTGTATTATATTCAATTCTCAATACAAAAAAAAAGTAATAATAATAATAATAATAATAATAATAATAATAATAATAATAATAATAATAATAATAATAATAATAATAACAAAAAAAAAAATAATAATAAAACAAAAAAATTTTAAAAATTATTAAAAAAATTATAAACAAATTTTTAAAAATTTTAACAAAATAATATACAATAAATAATTGTATATATACAAATATTCTTCCCACTTTAAGATTTTGTGGATAACGATTTAAGCTAATAAATTAATTTTCTACTTATTGAAATAGAACTAATCTGGGAATGTGTAAACGAGTATTATGCAGTCTAGTACAGCCGACAATAACATTCTTACTGAATTCACTTCGATTTGTCTGTTAGAGTTAGGGTAACTGCTAGTCGGTCACCCTCGAGCCGACCTGCTTTTCACCTGCATCATGTCAGAGTCTCTGCTTGCCTCATTCAAGCCCATTATGCACTCGTTGCGAGGAACCTACGTAGACGCTGTCAGTTCGCTATGGCATGGCCCCTCTAAGCTCTCCCTTTCTCTCCCTCTGTCTCTCTTTCTCTCTAGCTGCTGAACAATCGCATTAAGACATAGACACGCTCACATATATATAAAGAGAGAGGCACAGTTGCAGTCTAGGGAGGACTTCCGCAGTCAAACTGTGGCACTAACCGTAATTGTTGACTGTGTGTCTGCATCTCTCTCTCTCTCTCTCTCTCTCTTTCACTTTTCTAGCTGCCATTTGTACAATTGACAATTGTGATTGCATATGTTATAATGCAGTTGATTCTGAATAGAGAGTAGAGAGCGGGGCAGGGCAGGGCATGAAGTAGAGCCACGTGTAATACTCGACTCGGGTCTTTTGTTTGACTGAAGAGTAACTAAGCTCACTGGCTCGCTCGCTCACTCGCTGCGTCTGGGGATTGAGTCATGCGTGTGCGACTCGACTGCAGCAGCAGCAGCAGCTGATTACTGATTGCTTTCAATGAGGCACTGATGTCACCATGCCCCAACCCAGACCAAGCCAAGCCAAGCCAATCCAAGCCAAGTCAAGGCAATGCCTGGTCGGATATATATAGTATACGCTAGCGCAGATAACGCTAACCACTCACTTCTGAAAACTGAGCGATGTCAGCTGCCAGATATCAACTTGATTATGTTTGTCTTCTGCAGCTGCTCGATTGATTGACAAACGTTGGCATCTTATTCCCAATCACATCGCGATATTTTCTGATGAATTACTGTTATTATGTGATACTGCGAGCAAATACCAAATAACTCCTGGGGGCAAGCAAAGAGCGAAACTCAGCTTAAATTTGAAAGTGTTTCGAATCGACTTCGACCTGTGGAAACACGAGCCTAAAAGCGGTTGAGTCAACTAAAAGCAGGATTAGGGTAAATCGCATACGATATACATACATGAAAATTCTTATATATTTCTCATATTTATAGATATTAGGATCTGTATTAATCACTATATAGTCAGATCTGTGGCGTGGATATGTAAATTTATTGATCGATCTTTATAGAATCGTAAAATTAACTCACGGGCTAAATATGTTTTTTTTTAGTTCTATAACTGTAGAATATAGAATTTTACCCGATATTGATGAATATATATAATATATTCGACGAATCCATCTGAGGTTGCCCATATTCAGCGGAACCATGTTTTTTTTATATTTTAAATCAAAGAAAAACACAATTTTTTAATGTTGACGATAATAACCTTTTTATTTTATTGTGTTTTTATTTTTTATTAAAAAAAAATATATGGGCAACCTCAGATGGGTTCGTCGAATATGGACAACCATGTATTAACTAATCCGTAACCAATTAAGTCCGCTTATAAGCGAATTTCCCTATATCAGTTCTCAGTGGTAAACAAAAATTCCTTTTTGAACATTTTCTGTTTTGCACAAAATTTAGTCAGCATAAATTTTGTTATTGAAAATCAAAACTGTTTGGTAAGAGGGCTACCACCAGGAATATGTAATCAACTGTTGTAGTCGCTAATGTCTAGTCGTCCGTCGACATGCCAAACACATTACCATATTTTCGCACCAGGCAAAACAGTTTTCTTTGTCCTGCCCCATTCATGAGCTGTCAGCCTCAATAGCTGCTGGAAATTGCCAAGCCCCAGAAAGCAGAAGGAAGTTGCAAAATAGTGAAGCGATGTCGTTATTTGAGCCAAACCCACTTTGACCATTGTTCGCGGACAGCGTTAACTTTTATCTTTCATCCGTTACGCCCGTTGGCCAATGGGGTTTATTCTCCTTCTTCTTCTTCCTCTCATTTTTTTGTGGTGCGTGCCGCGCCCCAAAAAGCAGAGAGCAAACGATTGCAGTCGGAGGACGCCCAGCCCGAATGTCCATGTCCAAATCATTGCAATGGCAAGCGGAGCACGTGCTGGCAGCTGTCAGCAGCGAACGGACGGTGCTGAGGCTGACGAGCTCTGCATTCGGACTTCCTGCCTGCCGGTTGCGGCTTTTGTTTGCATACTTTTCGGGGCCAGCGAGTTCAATTCGCTGCTGTTGCACTCGAGGCTGAGGCTGAGGTTGAGAGTTGAGAGTTGAGAGCAGCAGCAGCAACCGGCATGACTTTTGTCCGACTTTGGCCAAGTGAATCGTAGTTCGCTAAGCAGTCAGCCACACACACACCTGAGGTGTACCTGGTACACCTCCCACACAGCTTCTATCGCACTTTAGTTCCAGCGAAAATCAGTGCCAAAAACGTTGAGTCCTGAAAGGACTTGAAAAGACGCTAACTAGCCGCATTCAGACAACGTGCCAACAGCTCCATTGTTGGCGTCTGATTAGCTACAGCTTTTCTTTTTTAGGAAGGAGGGAAGAGTCTTTGTTAGCCAGTGGCGAATGGCACCCAGCGGGACAAGAACAGAAAGAGAGAGAGAGAGTGAGTGAGTGAGAGAGAAAGCCAAGTAAAACAAAAATCCTTCGTGTTTTGCTTTGGTTAACACTTGAATGCAGCGCATGAGCTTGAGGCCGGCAAATTATGAAATTGGCTTAAAGGCGCGTGACTAGCTCGAATACAATTTTTATTGTAATGCTTTGATTATAATAAGAATTTTAAATTTAAGAATATTTTTGCGACATTAGAGTATTTATTTTAATGTTATTTTGTGCGTGCTTTAACTAAAGAAAAATTATATTAAATAAAATATACTTTATTATTATTAATACAAAAAAAAAGGTTCTTTTATTACATTATTTATTAAATTAACGTTGGTTATTATTAAACAAAAAAAAAAAAAGGTTTTTAAATTTAATTTATAAATAAATATACAATCCTACTCAAAAATATTTTCCCCCAAAATTTTTTTTTACTGGCACTGATCTTTTCAAATGAATGAATCTATACTAAGTCTGTAAAGTTTTCAAAGTCTGTAGTGTTTTCAAAGTCTTTCAAGTTCTCTAAGCCTTTCTAATTTTCCAAGTCTTTCAAGTTTACCTAAATCTGTAAAGTTTTCTAAGTCTTTCAAATTTTCTAAGCCTTTCAAGTTTTCCAAGTCTTTAAACGATCACTAACATTTTGTCTAAAGTTGCCCTCACAATGAATATTTAAACAATTCTTAAGAATTATTTATAACTATTACAATTCTGCTTAAACTACTTAATATTATTAACAAATAAAATATTTACCTGACAACACTTCACTTCACTACTTTCACTTTCACTTTCACTTTACTGCACTGCACTACTGACCCCCACCGGGCCTGGACGACTGAAGAAATGCTGCAGCTGCTGCTCTTTATATAGGGCCACTTTTCCCTCACACTCTATAGAGAGCCTGCGTCGAGTTGCGGTCGCTGCAGTCGATCGTTAAGTGACCAATGAGAATACTCTCTGCTGCTTCAAGCCTTCTCATTGAGTTTAACTTAAATATAAATGTAAGCAAATATTGCTGCGTACATATAGACAACATAAATGATCTTCTGCTGCTCATCTTCGATCCTTGCTTTGGTTAGGCAGACAGACAGACAGACGGAGAGACAGACGGAGAGACAGACAGAGAGACAGACAGAGACATACAGATATACATATGGTTAGTATATAGATCGGCAAATAAACATAGTTAATTCTGATTATATATTTTATATAGATATAAATTTCCCATATATATATTTCTAATCCTGTCTCATTCTGTGTGATCTATCAAGGCTGATATTTTGAATGCTATTATCACGATCTGAAAGTTTTATGAAGATTGTAGGTCTACAATAAAGTTATTAAACTGCAGCCCATGCCTGCTTATACGTGCGTGCGTATGTGTGTATGTGTGTGTGCATGTTTGGTTTTTTGCATAAGCAGAAAATAGGCGATGTATCACTTAAATTCCTAGAAGGGTTCAGGGGATCTCGTAGTCGAGCAGTTTTAACTAGAGCTTTCTTACTTGTTTTCATTGTTTCCTTAAATTTAAATTCCAAAACTAAAACTACAAGTTATAGAAAATAATTCCAATACATCACGATTCTGATCAAAATTTCGTTCTCTATGCATAACGCGTCGCAGCCGCAGCCAGTCAACAGCGTTTTATGAGAAGCCCACTTTTGAGCGCGTTGCCAGCTTCACATTTCATCTTTGTTGCTTACTTCTTCTTCTTTTTGTATCTGGTGAACAATTGCGAACAAAATTCTTGACACATTTTTTTCTTTCGGCAATTGTTGTTGTTGTTGCGGTTGTGTTAAAGTCAACGGTTATGGGCGAATAAAATGTGACATGGCCAAGGGAGAGGCAGAGACTGCTCAGCTCAGCCTGGTGTGAGCTGTGAGCTTTGGCTGGTGTTCGTAACAAGTGGGCAACACTGTGCTACAAATGCGATTACGTATACGCAGCGTGTGACAGGCACGTTGACCGTTTTGTAGCTGAATAACAAAAGGGGTGGCAGGACGTCAAGGACGTTCAGGATGTAGAGCGGAAAGAGCGCTTCGAGCCTGGCTCTAATATAATTCTCAAAAAGCGCCCACATCCTGGTCATGCCTGGACTGGGATTCTGGACATGCCGCGCATAATTTAACTGGGCGTGGCAGCTAGGCTCTGTGTGTGCGTGTGTGTGTGTGTGTGTGTGTGGGTGGGTGAGTGGGTGGCTGTGTGTGTTTGAGTGGGTCACGTGCCATTGTTGAATTTCATTTGTGGCATTTTTCAGTAACTTTTTTTGAGCCTATTAAAAACCGGACAGCAACAGCTAAGCCCGTAGCTCTGAGCACTAAGTGAATCGCATTAGCGCAGCTCTCGAGAGCCTGTTGAGCGCTCAGCACACTTAGCCCGAGGCAGCTGACTCAAATAGCTCGTTTCCCTAGATCATATTTTGCATTTACTTCTCAGCTCGATATAATAAAAATGTTGCCTGTCCGTAAACAGAGCTGTCAGACGAGCAGCAGCAGCGGCATACCGGACGTCTATTAAGTCAATAGAGTGAGAGAGATGAGGGAGAGAGCAGGAAGAGAATGCTAGAGAGAGAGAGAGGCAAGTTATCTGCAGCATTGAAACATGCGCCTGGCATTTATAAGCAATTTATAGAATATGTTAACCCAGCCAGACTTTGACTGGCTGGCGTTTTTTCTTTGCTCTTTATGTAATCGGAGCTGACTCGAGTTGCGAGACGAGGAAGTTAACTAAAGCGCATCAACAAGCTTCCAGCAATGTAGACAGTTAATCAAAGAAAGCCTGGGCAACTGAGGCAAAAATTAAAAAAATAAAAGACGAAACAATGACTGAAGGCTCGTAAAAATGTTATGCATAAAATGGTATTAAATGGAGCTGAGAGAAACGAGAAACGAGAATTGTGAATTGTAAATTGCGAAGTGAATTGAATGTGAATTCTTTGCACTTCTCAATTACCTTAAAGCCAGCTCGCCAGTCGAGTTGAGTTTAGTTAAGCTTGTGCAAATAATTACAGGAATTTTCTTTTTGCTTTTGTTTCTATAGTAATTCAAATGGCAAAGGCTAAGAGTTATTTTGATTATTTGCAAAAAGTAAGCAAAGGAAAGGTTACATAAATAACTGACAGGCAGTATGGAATTTCACGTAGTTAAATAAATTCTATTCATGACAGCAAAATGTTTGATTTTAATTGAAGTGAATTTGAACTCAACTAAATATAAATTGATTTTTTGTATATGTGTGTTTAAAGTAAATGCAGCAAAAATTAAATTATAGTTATACCTTGCTGCCCCTTAACATTTCATTTTGTGATTCTTAGCGTTCTTTTTTCAACGAATATATATTAATTAATTTAATTATTAATAATTAATTAATTTCTGTTTCTATTAAGTTTTCTAAAAGGTAGCAGAAAAGTAACCTTTCCTAGCCTTAAAGCAAAAATAATAATAATAATAAATTAATATATATGAAATAAAACCAGTAAGAATGCTCCAGTCGAGACTGCTCGACTATGAGATCCCCTGAACCCTTCTAGGAATTTAAGTTATACATCGCTTATTTTTTGCTTATGCAAAAAACCAAACATGCACACACACATACACACATACACACATACGCACGCACGTTTAATCAGCCATGGGCTGCAGTGTGCTTACTAGCTTACTATTAGAACTTAATTGTTTAATAACTTTTATCATAAAACTTTCAATATATCAACCTTGAGATATCATACAGAATGAGGCAGAATTAGAAATATATACATATATGGGAAATATGTATGTATATAAAATATATAATGATAATTAATTATGTTTATTTGCCGATCTATATACTAACCATATGTATATCTGTATGTCTGTATGTCTGTCTCTCTGTCTATCTCTCAGTCTGTCTCTCCGTCTGTCTGTCCGTCTGCTTAACCAAAGCAAGGAGCGAAGATGAGCAGCAGAAGATCATTTATGTTGACTATATGTACGCAGCAATATTTCCTTACACTTAACATTTAAGTTAAACTCATTAAGAATGCTTCGAGCAGCAGAGAGTGTTCTCATTGGTCACTTAACGATCGACCGCAACTCGACGCAGGCTCAACATTTGAGCTCGCCTTAAAGTGTGAGTGAATGTGGCCCTATATAAAGAGCAGCAGCTGCAGCATTTCTTCAGTCGTCCAGGCCCGGTGGGGGTCAGTAGTGCAGTGCAGTGCAGTAAAGTGAAAGTAGTGAAGTGAAGTGTTGTCAGGTAAATATTTTATTTGTTAATAATATTAAATAGTTTAAGCAGAATTGTAATAGTTATAAATAATTCTTAAGAATTGTTAAAAAATTCATTATGAGGGCAACTTTAGACAAAATGTTCGTGATCGTTTAAGGACTTAGAAAACTTGAAAGACTTAGAAAATTATGAAGGCTTAACAGACTTAGAAAACTTTACAGACTTAGAGGGAAGACTTAGAAATTCTGGCAGCTTTAGAGGAAAAACTTGGAAGACTTAGAAAGACTTAGAAAGACTTAGAAAGACTTAGAAAGACTTAGAAAGACTTAGAGAGACTTAGAAAACCTGAAAGATTTAGAAGATTAGGAAGGATTAGAAAACTTGAAAGACTTAGAAAATTAGGAAGACTTAGAAAACTTTACAGACTTTGAAAACTTGACAGGCTAAGAGGGAAGACTTAGAAAACCTGGCAGACCTCTAAGTCTAAAGAATTAGAAACCATGGTAGACTTAAAAATTAAGAAAACTTAGTGACTTAAAGAACTTGGCAAACAGAGGAAACAGAAAACATGGTAGACTTAGTTAAATTGACATTAGGATAATAGTTAACAAGGTAATTATTATATATGACAAAAACCAAAATTCTTAAAAATAGATATGAATCTTTAATGTGGAACGTTTCAATATAGCTCGTTTATTCAAGAAGAAGGCACAGCAGAGTCGAAGCCCAACAGCTAAATCGGGCTGTTGTAAAGATTCAACATATTGAAGAGTCTAACCACTTAATATTAGACCTTAAAGTGCTGAAAGTCTAGTGAAGATGGTCAATTGTATTATGTGTATTCTACGGTTTATATTTGATAAATTAATAAATTTAGATCTTCGTTCTTTTTTGATATATAGGAAACAAATAATTACACTCTAACTAGCCAATTTTTATTTTAAATAAAAATACTGCGTTTGAGTTTCGGTGAGGCTTAGAGAGTCGTCTGCTTCAAATATTGTGTCCCTTCATTGCTTTTGCATCTCAAACCAAAACAGTAATTGCTGCAATTCAATATCCAATATTATCTTATGATGATACTCATAACATTTTCAAATCTCTAATCCAAAGCATAAATCTAATTATATTTATAGCATAAGCCGCTACCGCTAATAGTTATGTGTTTACCTTGTGCTTACACACACACACACACACATACAGGCACACACTTCATTGGGCGCCATCCAGTGAATGGCAGCCATTATATGCTGTGCCTCCTCTAATGGCCACGTTCAGCTCAAGTTGGCAGCCACCGCAAGCAGCATCGTTTAAACATGTGAAGCAGCTGGCGAATGGAAAGCAAAACCGATTGCCAAAACACTAGCCAAATTGTTGGCACGCAAAACCGCAAAGAGCAAATACAGAAACCGCAAAGGCGACTACAAATGTTGCCCACATACGTGCAGGAGTCCTGCTCCTGCAGTGCCTTCTGCTCCTTGTAGTCCTTGTAGTCGTCGCTCGCTTATCGCTCTCATGATATTTACGAACTTGTGAGCACGAAAATTAATTGAAATGCCCCAAATTTTGGATATGCTCGAAATGTTGTTAGGGCACGAAGAGGGGTAGGAGTAGGGGAAGGAGCAGGAGGAGGGGAAGGAGCAGGAGTACAGACAGACACAGAGACAGGGTTTGAGGCAGCTGACGCCATTTGGCGCTCAAATTAATTTGCTGCCAACAAATTGCTTTAGAAATAGCTAAGCAAATTTTGTTTTTTGTTTTTATATCTTGTATTTTATTTTGTGTTTTGTTTGTTTTTTGTTTCTCATTTAAGTTGTTCGTCGTGTCGAAACTGTCTCAACTTGTTGGCGCTTTGCCGCACTATTGAGTGTTAAGTAATTTGCAGTTTTTTCAGCCCCTTTTGATTGGAGGGTGTTTTTTTTTAGTCAGTTGACTAAGTTTTGGCTGGCAGACAGGTTTTCACCTGTGTGCTTAATTGGTTGCGGAAGCTTTCAACGCCTCAGCACACAAAGGGTTCGGCGGGGGGGTTCGACCTTCTTTCTAGTACTCTTCTAGGTACCCAAGTCATTTGCATAATTTGCATAAGGACGCGACGCGCTTAACCCAAATCAGCCACAATTAACTTTAATGGGAATTAATGTGTTCAAGATTTAACATTTCTCTTACACTTGGCTGGCTATAAAACTCTGTTGACGGTTGGTTGGTTGTTGCCTGTTGCTAATGCCTGTCATATGTCAAAAATCAGAGCACTAAACCTTTATTAGACATTAAATTAAGTAGGCATATTTGGTTTTAATACTGGTTTCAAATATGAAAGGAGAATATTATATATAAATATACATTATATTATTTTTTTTTTTTTTAATATTCATTGATGTTGAGGCTAAAGACCTAAATATTGGAATATTTATTGTGTGAACTCAAGTCTTATAGATAAAACTAAGATTTCTTCAAGTATTAAGAATTTTATATAAGTCCCATTATAGTCTAAGTCTTTTAGGAGCTAAGGAAGCATAATATTTAAAATTAATGCTTATCGAGTTCATAAACTATATACATTGATTTTTATCTATATATATGTATATATTTATTTTATTTAGAAGCAAGCAGAACTTTTTTATGCTCTGTAATCAAACATTTTTTTAATTTACATCGACATGTTTAAATGATCAACTAATCTAAACTTACATTAAAAGGAGGTTAGTTACTGATTAGCGAACTACTTTAAGTCGATTATAGTATCGATTTGAATGGAAAGAGATCTGGTCCTTCACTGTAGCCAAGCTGAGAAAAATTAGTTAATAAAATTAATTATATCTTCTATATATTAATATTCAATATATTTAATTGATAATACTTTTGCTGAGTTTTTAATTTTACTTTTGTTAGAGTTTAGTATAGCTGTAAGTTAATATAAACGAGCTTAAGACTCTAAAGTTATCTTTATTTTCCGACTGCTCTATGTTAACTGCGAGCTAGTGATTCTGCCACTCTGCTGCTTGCCACTAAATGTACTACATAAAAAATATACTTGGCTTTGATTTAAATCAAGATATTACAAATAATTTTTATGAACTTATACCTATATAATTCGAAGTTTCAGAGTTGTTCCCATATTAATCTCTGCAATATTTTGAGGATCTATTCTTAGTTGAGTTTAACAAAGTTTGTATTAAACTGCGACAATGTTTGTGGTGCTGTCTACTACCATATCAATAGCTATATATTATCAATGCAACTCTCTGCTTCTTCCCCCTGATTTGGCACCAAGGAAAATACGTCCGATCTCCTCTAGTTTCCACATTAAAATTATTTTATTACAAGCAGAGCATGCTGAGAGTGCGCTAAAATGCTCATGTAGCTCATGCAGCTTCACTTCGGCTTCGCTCTCTCTCTCACTTATCGTACAGCCAATCAAAACGCAGAGCTCTTCACTCACGAACGTCAATCAAACTATGCGCCAATCAAACTATAGTTTGGCTTCTGATATGAGTGAACAACAAACGTCGGCTTTGCATGATCAAGCCGATGAGATGAAAGCACGAAGGCAGCATGTAAAGAAGAGAGAGAAAAACGACAGCACGACTGATAGCAATCTATTGACAATATGCAGGCTATACGAACTATAACTCAATCTCTCTCTCTCTCTCTCTCACACACTTTTCTGCTCTCTCGCCATTGAGCCAACTGCCGCCTACTCAAATTCGTATTCAAATGCTAATCATAAAATTGATTGCTTATGGCTGGGACCACCAATGTTACTTCTCTTGAATCTGCTCTACATAAAAGATAATATATATTTGCCTATTGGGAGCGTAAAAAAGAAAAAACACCTATATACTTAAATATCAGTTTTATTTTTTATTTTATATGGGACAGTAACATAAACAGAAGCAAGAGAAAATTTATTTTAAAAAAAATATATATATAATTAACTTAAAAGTATCCGGTTTAAAGCTAAGATTAAAAAAAAAAGAAGAAAAAAAAACATGCTTTACAGTTAGCATCTATAAATTGCTGCTCAATCATATAATTTTAATATATAATATTATAATTATGTTATTATTTCACATTTATTTATTATTTATTTATAATATTTACTCAAACTTACATTTCTTTTTATGTGCTTATTTTTTTTTTTCTAGTCTACATTTGATCCATGGCGCCTATTAAATATCTACACTTCACCCGCTCAAGGATGAGGAGGAGAAAATAATATTTAATTGGTAAGTCTTTTATCTTGAATTCATTAAAAATAATCTCAGGCAGATTCCATAGCGCCATCTATTTGTGGTATTTCGTATGCAAATCGCTTTTCAACTTTGATTCTAATGACTTCGACTTGAGTGGACTCTCAGCTCTATAGCTCATGAATAATCGAGCAAGCAGAAACTATTTTTATCGTCAATAATAATTGCTATTCATAAGATTTAATAAATATTAAGAGAATGGTAAAGGATTTGTTAAGCAAGCTGCTTTGGCTATGCATAGTTTATGAACGAGATTATTTTGCAATCTCATTAAAGCCTTTGAGGAAGCGGCTGGCCATGCCCTGCTCGCCATGCTCGCCATGCCATGCAACCAATTTCGCACAGTAATCTTAATTATTCATGCTCGACTTTCACTTAAAATTGCAAAAACTCGTTACCCCGGACTGTGTCCATTTGCCTTGACTGGCGTTCTCTGTTCGCTCATCAAGCAATGATCTCAAAAGAAACTTTTGCTGGTCATGCAGCAGCAGCGGAAAGCAGCCGCAAGATAAACGTTAAGCAAACTAGCCACGAACGTAGGTGGAAATGGCCGAAAATGGAAGCTGATAATTTGCCTTCAGTTTTTTAAATGAAATATAAATCAAGCCACAACTGAGTGAAATAACTAACAAGTAAAAACATTGCAGTCGGGCTCTACCGACTACATAATACTCTTCAATGGTCCAAATGGAGTTAAATATTTTTTGGTAAACTAATCAATATTTAGATAATCAATATTTAGATAAGATGTAAATACTGGCTTCTAGCCCACATATAAATTAAGGTTTAGCGATGACTGCGCTATAGAGTCTTAGACAATGAGCTGCAATAAAAACAGATAAAAAAAAAAATCAATAAGTTTACAATAATTTCACTGACTTTTTTTTTAGCTCTAACTTTAAAACATTTCAATAGTAGAAGTCAACAATAACAGTCATGAATATTTGAATTTATAGGTGTAAAACTGTAGACGATACAGAGTTTTCCGATTTGGCACGAGCCCAATTGGTATAAATATGTACCTATATAACTTTTGATAAAATAGACGAATTTATTTGTTAAAGTTTCCTTCAAAGTTTACTTTTTGGCCAACCCTTAGGAGTCTATAGTAACGAAAATGTCATATTTTGTGTTTGTAGTTCCAAAAACTGTAGAAATTACAGGGTATTTTCGATGTCCTCTGCCGCAAAATGACGTAAAAATAATTTTTAGGGTTTTTAAGGGCGCCAAAAAGGCGTAAAAATGATTTTTAGATTTTTAAGGGAGCCAAAAAGGGTTTAAAAATGATTTTTAGGAAGCCTTTTTTTTGAAGCTTTTACAATTTGTCATGTTCCTTCTTCCTAGGAGGATATATTTATCATTTATTTTTGTCTTGGGTTATCAACACTAATATATATTCCAAGTTTCAAGTCTCTGGCTTTTTAAAAAACAGCGTTTCTGAGATACAGTAAATAGTATTTTCCTATTTACCAAGCCTCTAGTGGGCGTATCGGGAATGTCTAACAGTTCATCTATTCTAAGATGCCCATATACTCGAAATTACATGTCGCTTGCTCAATACCTAGATAGACCAACGGACAGACGGACGGACATCAAGACAGCCATTGCACAAAACTAATATACTTCTTTCCCTACGTGAATGAGTATAAAAACGCACTGACATAAGGTAGTGTGTGTTTTTCATGGTCTGTCAAGCAGTTGGTCAGTCGTCCAGTCGCTCTGTCAGTTAGTCTCTCTGTCTGTCAGTCTGTCAGTGTGGCTTATTTGTTTGTGCCTGAAGTCCTAAAGCCTCTGGGGCCGACAGTTCGTTAGCTGTTGTGCTGCTGGTGGCTCTGCCAAAAAAAAACTCTCAGCGATTCGTTAAAGTTTTTAAGCCCGAAACACGCAGCTGCGTAGCTGGATGAAATGAAATAAAATGTTGGAAAATATATATAAATATAAACAAGTATATATATGTATAACTCACGCTGACGTGTTAATTAGTGTGACTTTTTGTGGGCGGGCGTTACGTGGGCGTACGTAAGGTCCAGATAAGATATTTTGGTTGTGTTGAGCGAGAGCCGCAGCCTTGAATGTTTGCCTTAAACTCCCACTGGCTTTGTGCGCTGCATATTGTCGACTCATTAAAAATCAGCGCGTTATGCCAACCACAAAAAGAGGAAGAGGAAGAAGAAGAAGAAGAAGAGGAAGAAAAACAAGCCACGACAACGACTACGACAACGTAGTCATTTTCATAATCAAACAAACTGAAATCACACAGCACAAAACACAAGGCCGCAGCACAGTTGGGGCATGGTTGGGGGATGGCGGGGGGATGGGGACCGCAGCGGCAGAGTCACGTCAATTGCATTAGAAATTGCATTTAATGAGCGACAGCGCCAGAAGGCGGAGCAGCTGCTACCAACGTTAGGCAAATGGCGTAGAAAATGGCGTAGAAAATGGCGACAGCCAAGTCGCCAAAATGGCGCCCAACGAATGGCGAATGGCGCAAGGCTCAAAGCGCCTAGGCGAGCTTAGCCCTGTGCAATTTGTCATTTATCACAGTCACAATTAATTATAAAGAAAAAAAACAAAAACAAAAAAACACATTCACATTAGTTGCACTCATGAATGACAAAACATTCGAATCAATAAAATTCCTTTCAATTTGCATAAATCAAACTCGTTTTGCGCATTTTAATTATGTTTTGTGTATTCTATTTGAGCCATAATGGGTTTTGGCTATTGAATGAAGCCGATTTATGCAAAATGTTGTCGACGTGATTAAATACATTATTGCAAATAGAAATGCATTTTGTGTGGCATTTGCAGTTGAATGGGCTCAAAAATGTTATTTATTCCCCATAAACTGTGTAGTTTAATGAACTTATTGAGAGATTACCACATTTGGCTAAATGGATGAAGAGCAGGCGAAAAAGTAACTCCATAAAATATTTATATTATTTTGTTTTAGATAATAAGCTTATCTCGAAAGCTGCATGAGCTATAAAAGCTACAAATTTGAAATATAAATTCTTGTGATATAGCTTTATAGCCTTTATTCATCCAACAATCAAATAAATTTGTTGACTAGACTATAACTGAATAAAATACCTTTTTGGACGCCTTTCGCAGTATCAATATATATTCACAGAGCCTGTATACTTTTAACTTTAAAAGCATTTATTGAAATACTTTCAATAGATATATTTCCATTATTGATTTGCTCATCTATGTATAGTAACATTTTTAAAAATATTGGTTCACAAAAAATACCTCTTGAAATTTGCATGATTTTATCTCTCGTATTCATAGTCCAATTTTAGAGCCTAGACTATTTTTACGCCTAGCTATATTTATGATTCGTTGGAGATTATAAGTAAATCGGTATTTTTCTTCTATTACATGCCTTTTTGGAAGCGTTTTTATCCTTAGTATCCATATGTACTCACAGATTTTCTATGGCTTAAGAACTTTTCAAAATATTCACTTATGAAAAATTACTTCTGAAGCTTTGCATGAATTTATCTGTGGTATTCTTTGCCCGATTTTAGTCTTCATTATACTTTATGATTAGTAAGAATGATGACCATATTTTTGTCCCTTTTGATTTTGATAAAAATCAAGGCCGAGCGCAAAACAAAATTGAATATTTTTTAGTTTTGGCAGGCTATAGCTATATTAAAAATGTTCACAATCATTTTTCCCTCAGGGTATTTCCTAGTCAGGCACTTCCTACTTGATCAACCTACTTTTCAAATATAGTTAACTTTCAGCATAGTTCCATTACTGAAACAGCTAAAGGCATCAACTTTCATAAGTAGATTCTCTCAAGTACACTGAACTATGAAGACCATGAACACCGTCTTTTTCGTTCATTCTCTTTTCCTTAAAAATTTATTTTCTTACCTCTTTTAAATAAACAACTGCCTATATTGAGTACTCAAAAATTTTCCACTCAGCTATTCTCTTTGTCATTTAAGATATTACAAAATATTAACAGCTAATATTCTGTAAGGTTCAACTGAGTTCATCTAGACTCAGTTGCCAGGCAATATTTAATATTTTGACTTACGAACTTCATGCTCATCCGTCAGTGGGCAAAGATGATTGGAGAGCACCAATTGAGTGCCTCCAACCGAGCGGCTAAGCCAGTGCCAACTGTGGGCTTTGCACTCGTCCGAATTGACGGGAGTAGGCCGCAGCAGGAGTGGCCAATTGTGACAGCTGAAAATGAGAAGGCCCTGAAACGGAGTGACTGATTATTTAATGCGGGCACTGTTGACAGTTGATGGGCGGCGCAAGTACAACGACTGGGGAAGGAGGAAAGAGAAAGGGAAAGGATCGCTTCTTAACTCCTGTTTAACATGTCATGGACGCAGCCTTTGGCTTTTCTCTTTATTGCTTCATGGTAATTCAACGGCTTCCGTTAGCCTCGCTCGGTAAAATTTGTTTCTTACGGCCTGCTCCGGCAGGTGTTTGTCTTCATTTTGAGTGCGGCCTCGGCCTTTGGATCAGTCACTGGGGTCACATTAATTTCGAGCTGCGGCAACTGGCATATAAATTTGGTACGATTGCCATTTAATGCCCTTTCGCTTGTTGGCAGAGGGTTGCTTGGGACTGGGCTTATGTATGTCGTATGGGAAGGGCTGAAGAGTTTGGTCAAGAAGTCTGTTCTCTGCATGCCATCCTGGCCGTTGACAACGTTTAAATAAAGCCTCAGCTTAGTTGCCGTCTTTGGCCAATAATTCTTTCAATATTTGATATTTTATTTATTTAGAAGTTAGAGGTGATATAAAATTAAAACTAATAGAGCTAAGCACTGGCTGCAAAAACCTTCAATTCTTCCAATAAGCAGCTGCAATATAGTTTATTTTCAGTTTAAGTTGAGTGCTCTATGTAACAGCTAATATTTCTCCTGATATACAGGGTTGTCCATATACGACGAATCCATCTGAGGTTGCCCATATTCAACGAACCAATATATATATATTTTTTTTTAACCAAAGAAAAACAAATTTTTTACATGTTAACGATAACAAATATCTTATTTTATTCAAGTAGATTTGAATGTGATATCTCAATAAACAAAAAAATTGTGTTTTGTTATTAAAAAAAAAAAACAACATGTTGAATATGGGTCAGATGGGTCCGTCGAATACGGACAACCTTGTACTTATCTGTAACTAATTACGAAGTATATTGCAGTCGAGCAGCTTGCATGTTTTCTCATGTTTGTGCCGTGGCGTAATTTGCATATGAAATGTTTCTAAGTATGCAAATTTCCAGCGAGCGCATGAACATGAAATTTGTAATATTTGCCAAGATAACGCGGCATGTGCTATATGCCCTTTCTTTCGGCCAAAACATCTGCTAAATTGACGAAAAAAAATAAAGGGAAACTTATGTTCTATTTAAATATAATATATATCGAATATCAATTGGAGTTGCACTGCTGCTTGGAATAAATTTATAAAATTTTTGTTTATTTTTTTTATATGAAATCGTAATAGTTTAGTTTTCCTGCTCACTAAATAACAGAAATTAATGAAATATATATTTATTTTTTATTTTTAACAACAATTTATTAAAAAAATATTTATAATGCTATGGAAAATAATGAATAATGAAATAATGAACAGCTTAGAGTATATATTTTGAGTTATATTATAATTGATTGAAACTATCAAAGGTAAAGTTCAATGAGATACTTGATAGATTTTAAGTCAAAATCCAGTCCGGTAGTTCTTGAACTCTTTTCCTAGTTCTACTTCAGTGCAATAAGTATATGAGTATTAGAATTTTTGTTAATAACTAGTTTTAAGCCAAACGATTTTGGCCAGGTATATTTTATACTTGTAGCCTATTATGTAGCTCTGTCTAGGTGAGAAGATTGTTTAGTATTTTGTGAACCTCTCTTGGATTCTATCTTCAATTTTTGGCACCTTAATATGCCAGTTTATTTACTTATATATATATGTTAAAATAAGTCTTCAAATAATTTTATTTAGTTACTTAGTTTACTCGATTTTTTTAAAAGTTGGTAAGATACTCAAAATATTGAGTTCTCAATTCGTTTTTTTTTATAGATTTTATTAAAATAAAGTTTTTGATCGAGGTAGACTTACATTGCAGTTGCTGCTGTTCAAGAATGTGAATAAAGTAAAGGTACCTGCTTTTCCATCTTATATATTTTCGAAATGGGCGTGATCCAGATGCATCCCCAGTAGGCATTTTAAACATCATTCAATTTCTATTTAATTAGACTTAGACAGCATCGATTCGCAATTGCGTCTTGTCTCTTCAACGATCTCTTCCACCAAGTCTCTTATATCTCTGAAAATGTCCCATTTGGCGCCTTTCACAATGACAATTGCGCCACACTCAATCAAAGCTACTCTTCCGTTGTCGAGCCTCGTTTCTTGCAGGAATTTCACAGCAATAGAAAGCTCTCTTCGAAACTCTGCTCTATTTCAGTCTCTGTTCTTAATGGACTGCTACGAAATAGGCCATAAAATGTATCTTAAACTAATATTTAATGTAAATGAAATACATCTCAAACATTTACACTTTTGATCCAAGTATTTCCTATGGGCTTCAGTTAACATAAATGAAACAATAAATTTTAGCTTAAATAATTCATATTTTTATTGAACTTTCTTTAGTCTTCGCTCACTTATAGCTACACTTCTTTGAGCTACAGTCCTTGCTAAAACTATGCTCACTTTTCGATTTGCATTCATTTTCATTAAAGCCAGGCCAGGCCAGGCAATTGCACAGTTCACTGACTTTCAATTGATTTGCCAGCAGCAAAGTCGAGTGCCAACTGACGAATGCCAAATGACGAATGCCGAATGCCAATTGCAGAATGCTTTGTTCCATATAAATAAAAAATACCATTTGCATGTCACATTGGCAGCATTTGAGCATTCATTCATTCGTTCATTATTCAATGAGCTTCGTCCTGCTCAAGCTCAAGCTGCTGTCCAGAGTGTCCAGTGTCCAGAAAAGTGCTTTGCAGGCAGTTCGATATGCTTGTTCAACTGCAGCTGTTTCTTATGCACTTCAGTTGAACATAATTTCATTACGCATACGCACCGTTTGTTAATTGCATCAAAGTTTTCAGCTCGCAAAACTTTTTGCCCAAACTTGCCTTGGCGCATTATCGCCGACATCAAATGCCAAGTTTTCCCTTTGCCTGCTTATCAACGGGCAAAAGTTTTGCATTTTCTTTGACATTAGCTGCCTGATGAGCTGTCAGCAAAGCAGCCAGATTGCAGCTACTTATATAAATATATATATACAGAAGTTTATACTTACTGCCTGTAGCCGTATACATCTGTTGACAGACAAAAATCAGCCCAACGTTGAATTGGTTTTCTCTTTTTTTTTTTTTTTTTAATTAAATGTCAGCGCTTTTATATACAGCAAAGCAAATTTAAAATTAAATAAAAAATACCAAAAATACCAAAATAAATACTCAAATAATATACAGAAAATACCCAAAAATACTGTCAAGCAAAGGATCAGCGTAGTTTCGAAATGAAAAGCTTTAAGCATCAGCATCAGCATCATCATCATCATCAACATCATCATCATAGCATACAGGGTTTTATTATATCAAAAGCAACATCAGGTTAGTTATATCTTTAACTGAAGGATTTTCTTGAGAGGATTTTCAAAAAATAAAACACAAGCGTAATTTTTGTTTGTTTGGTTTTTTAGTTTTTTTAGTTTTTTAGTTTTTTTTTTTTTTGTTTTTTTTGTTTTTTTTGTTTTTTTTTATAGAGAGGGTAGTTTTCTCCGCTAAGGATTTTCAAAGTTTACTTTTATTTAGAGAAGTTCCTTTAATGATAATCATACTTATGCTTTTTATTTTTGTTTTGGTTTTTGGTTTTCGGTTTTTCTTGTTGTTTGCCTTTTTCGGTTTTTAAAAGTTTTGTTTTGTTAATAAATAGTTGTTGTTTAACAGCTAAATACATGTTGTTATAATATTTGAATGTGGTAATTGTGTTTTTCTTTTTGTTTCTGTTCTTTCTGGTAATGTTTTTGACGTTTGTTTGGTGTAGTTTATGTTTTTTTTTTTTTTGCTGCGTTAAAATTCACTTACTAACTAGATATTATTATTTTTTTAATTTTTAATTAATTTATATTGTTTTGTTTTTTTTTTCTTTTCGTATTTTATATTTGTTCTAAATTATAATTGGATTTGTTATTTGGTTTCTGGTTTAGCCTGGGCTGTTGTGCGGCACCGTGTTGTTTGTTTTGTCCTTCGAGTTCGCATTTCGACAAGTTTAAGAATCAATCATTTTTTTCTAAAATTAGGTTTACGTAATCTATATGTCCATATATCTTAGTAGTTACGTGACTTAAATACCCTAAATTGTAACAATAAGTTTTGTATTTTTTTTTTTTGTAATTATTTTTCTTTGGTAACTTTTACACACATTTAAGCAATACATTTATATATATTTTTTTTTTGTCTGGTAATATTTTGTTATATAATTGTGGTAATGTCCATATAGTAAATATGTTCTTATATTGAGTTTTAAACGTTTTCTTGGAATGAACTTTAACATCAACTTACATGCTAGAGAATTGATTTCTATGTAAGTATAGAATATTGTAATAATAATAATAATCATAATAATCATAATAATAATTTGTTATATTTTTTTTTTTCGCTTTGACTCTGGCGCACCAAATGTTTTTGGCACATGCTGTACTTTTGTTTAGCTAACGCCGTGTCGTTTACCAACACTGTCAACGGTTTTCACTTAGCAGCTAGATTAATTGAGTGTTATTTTTGTTTGTTGTTTGTTATATAACATGCACATTTCTTCATCAACTCATGAGTAGTTTGTAATGTTATTAACTGTTATTTGTTGTTGAAATATTTGAATATATATATTTATATACGTTAATATATGTTTATATTTTTGTATATTAAATATATGCTTGTTAATTGTAACATTTATAAATTGTCGTATATATTTTATATATATATTGTTAGAACTTGAGAAAAATCACTAAAATGTATATTCCATATATATATGAATATATATATATATATATATTATATTGTTTATTTAACTGTCCATTAACTTTTCACATCTCATATGACCCTCAACATTAAATTTTTCTGATTTTAAGTTTTACTAATGAAAAAACGATTAACACATTTATCGATTAATAATTTTTGTTTTGCAATTCTGTTTTTTTTTTTTTTTTTTTTTGGCGTGTACTTTGAGCAAACATCATGCCACAACTAGAGTCTGAATAACGGTATCGAAAGTATGACGATTGCATTGGGAGACTTCTCAAAAATTTCAATTGACGAAAATCTTCTCTCGGCGTACGCCAGCCCTGCTCAATTTTCGTGGCACCCTCGCACCCTTTTCGCCGGGACTCCATGCCTCGGCTACTCGGCGTGCTTAATGCGCTCTTGAACGGCTGGCAACGCCGAGCTCGTGGAAACCATCGGGAAAGTGTTCATTTGGAAATCCGTTTGTCCAGGCTCACGTTGTAGCACAATTGAAGTGCTTAAAGCAATAGACACCTATGCTTAAGACTAAGACATTTATATAATTTAGCTTGAATTTTTAGCTTTGATTTCCACTGTTACCCAGGCATGGAACGCTTGGAATTCGGCACACGACGTTGTCTGGCAACGTTGCGTGTGTCAAATGACCAAAAATCGTTTTCATGCCCGTGAGCCTAGGCCAAGGAAATATTCTATGTTCGCTTAGCTTCGGCTCTGCTCTTTTGATTATACTATTCCATAGTTCCGCTAGCGAAACGTTTCGATTTTGAATTCGTAAGTTAATATAATTGTTGTTGTTTTTTTTTTTTTTTGTTATGTAACCACCAATACCTTAATTAATTTATGTGTTTTGTTGTTTGTTTTAACGCCTTGTAGCTGGCTGCTACGGTTTGTGCTGTTCCATTTCATGCGTTTCAATGCCAAAATGTTTTTAATGTTGTTGTTTTTTGTGTGTGTGAATTCCCTAGATCTTGTTTAATATATACTATTACGTTGCACTACGTTTATCCAACTTTGATGCTTACTGCTACGTTGTTTTTTGTTTTATCGGTTATCGGGTTGTATGACTTAGCTCCATTCCGCTGTTCCGTTTTCTAGCGTTCCTTGTTCAGGCAGGCCGTTGCTTAATTTATTGTTTCGTAGTACCTCAGCTACTCGTTCTACGTTTCTGCTTTACTCAAATAACTTTTTTGTTGTAATTCTGCTGTGCTTATTATTAAGTTTTTTTTCTATAAGTTTTTTGTAAAGTTTATGTTTTTTTTTTTTGCTTTTGTTGCTTTTGCATACCCTTGGGCTTAGTTGTTGTTGTTGTTTGCGCGACTTATTTTTAATTAAATGTACGCTCTTCTCTCTTCAATTTTCTACTTTTGTTTGTTGTATCTTAAAGTCAAATGTGCTTTGCTGCCGCTACATTAACTGTTAGATATTTAGTTCTTTAGCAAGAGCTTTTGTTCTTGTTCTTTTGCTTTTTCATTGTTTTGTTTTGTTTTTTAATTTTTTACTTTTTGTTTTGGTAACCTCATTTTTTGTTGTTTACGAGTGTAGTATTTTGTGTAGTGTAGTGTAAAAGTGTTTTTTGTTGTCTTTTAACTTGCTGCTAAAAATTATAACACTAATGTTAAATTGAAATCATAGGCAAAAACTTAGCATTTTATTAAACGTAAACCCATTTCAAGAACTGTTAATATATATATATATGTGTATATATATGTATGTATACATATACATATATGTATATTTATATATATATATATATATAATTTCAGCGTCGCTTTTACTATATAGTAGACTACACATATATATATATATATATATATATATATATATATTTATATATATATATATATATTTATATATATATTTGAAGCTGACCTCACCGCTGATTTTCTCGTTTGCTTCTCTAAAATAATTGTTTTCGCTTTTTTTTTCACTAAGTGGGTTTTTCAACTATGTATTTATCGCACTACGATTAATCGTTATCAAGTGTGTGTGTATGTGTGTTTTTGTCAGTGTATATTCTTGTGGTCTGCGTATATAATAACTAGTTAATGTTAAACATAGCATTTAGAACTAAATAAATATTATCATCGAGTAACTACAGCGTCTGCCTTTCGTTTAAATAGTTTTCGTTTGCCTAAACATATATGTTAATATATATATATGTATATACATATATGCATGTGTATATATATATATATTGTATATCAAATCATATTCATATTCCATATAAGTATCATATTATCATAATATATAAGTTATATGCTTAATAGAAAAACATACGTAAAATTGTCTATCGGTTTGCGTTTGCCTTTTGCATTTGCTAAAAAACAGAAAGTTCTACACAAAATACTTTTGTTTTTCGTTTCACTAAGTACATAAAATATTGATGTATAATGCGTTACTAGATCGGAACTAAGTGGTTTCATAGGTCCACCCGATAAATATGTTGTTTTTGTTTTTGTTTTTTTGTTGTTGTTTCATTTTTCATTCGTTTAAGCAGCTTGTCAAAAACTTATCTCAAAATCGTTTATAAATGTTTGTTTGTTTGGCAAACTTTGATGAGCGTCAGTCACACGGCTGCAACGTTGGGAGTGAAACAGCAAGATCAATTGTTTCATTCCCACATTCCAGCCGGTGGCGTTTCTCGTATTTAGCAGCCTGGGTTTAAGCTAAAAACTTATTACAAAAAATATGTTCGTTTCGTTTGGGCCAGCCCAAGAGCTGCATTCGCTGAGGAACGTTGGGAATGAAACAGCAAGATCAATTGTTTCATCCCCACATTCCGCAGCTTATAGCGATCACTCTCTTAGGCCAGCCAAACGACAAAAACCCAGTAAAGTTTCCCACAAAAATATTGCTGGGATTTGGAAATTTTGTTTGAGGCATTTCGGATTAAATAAAATACGTTAAAATAGTAGCATCTAGGGTTACCAAAAATATTTGCTGTTGCTAACAGTTTGGTTTCAGTTTCGACTACATATAGATAGTATGATGTGGGTGGGTTACAGTTATCGAGGCTTAACATGTAGAAGAGATTTACTCAGTTTCTGGCATACGATATGATCGGTTAGCGCTGTCAACTAGTGTGCGGGCATGTTTTTTGGGACTGAGATGTTGTATGATGATGATGATGTAATGATGAAAAAGGAAAAAA
This sequence comes from Drosophila hamatofila, assembly GCA_035045345.1. Classification (NCBI taxonomy): domain Eukaryota; kingdom Metazoa; phylum Arthropoda; class Insecta; order Diptera; family Drosophilidae; genus Drosophila; species Drosophila hamatofila. The sequence goes on from JAWNPA010000011.1 coordinate 10,583,322, forward strand.
TATAAATAATAGATAGATCATAACATAGGCGCTACAAATGTATGGATATTCATGCTAGAACTGAAAGATCGATAGAACGACTACAGACGATAGCTAGAAAGAAACGTAGAGATGAACGAACAGCGAGCAACGAGTAGATAAACGACGAGATGCGATGCGATGCATTAGAGAGAGACAGACAGAGAGAAATTAGAGAGAGAGAGAGAGATAGAGAGAAGAGAGAGAAATAGAGTCGACAACGATGACGATGAATCGAGTAAGACTCAATCATGTTGTTGCTGTTGTTGTTGTTGTTGCTGTTGTTATTGTAGCTGTTGTTGTTGGTTGTTAGTTTGCTTTGTTTTGAGTATGCAGCATTTTGGGATTATATATTCATATATTTATTTAAGATTGAGTTTTGAAAGTGTGGAATAATTATGAACTTAAGCATAGATTCTGACGGCATACCAAAAACAAGCTGCCCCGCACTCCAACTCCACTCCACATAGCTGCAGCTGCAGTTGCCTCTCCAGTTGCCTCTCCAGTTGACTGCCCTCCTCTCAATTCAATGCCAGCGCCGTCGTTGCATCAATATCTGCTCGTTCACAATTTGCCAGAATTTGCCGTGCAACCACACGAGCAGCACCACCAGCTGCATGAGCAGCGGCCACTGTTGCAGTTCGTGGCGTGTGCGACGCTTTAGCTGCTGCAGCCGCGACTTGGGGCCGCCCAGCAGACACGTGTGGGCGGCGGCTGACGGGGGTGGGGCATAGCTCAAATTGTAATTGTAATAATAGTAATAGTTGTTGTTGTAATGCTGCAGCTCTATCGGTTCTAGATCTAGGGAATTGCCAACTTGGCTGCTACATCGATTGCTCGCTAAATAGTTATCATCGTGATTATTTTTGTTTTCATATTGATTTGTTGTTGTTGCTGTTGTTGCTGCTGTTGTTGTTGCTGAATTGGTTTTAATGTTGTTGTTGTTGTTGTTGTTGTTATTGTTGATATTGTTGTTGTTGTTTGTTGGATGTTCATCATTACGGTATTTCTGTGGTTTGCGATAATATTACATGATGATACACTTGCCCTTTTCAGCCCACGGATTGTTCTTTTTATCCGGCGCATTAATCAAGGGATCATTCTTTTCATTCTCCTCAATAAAGGAGCGCATTCTGTAAAGAGATGAATGGAAATTTTTAATTAGTTCAGGTAAATAAAAGGTGTATTATATTTAAATGTGAAAAATAATATTTTATATTTAATTAGGTAAATGGATTCCTTAAATAATATTTAATTTGTTTTAGCTAAAATTTCAGAGAGATTAAATCTGAAATATTTTAATAGACCAAAGACTGATCCCTTATTAATTTTTGACAATTGCTTGTATTGAGATCTATTTTAAATATATTTTAATTTTTTAGTTACTAATATATTTTTATTTAATAATTATTTTGATAATATTAAATAATTATTTTACCTTAAATATTTTATAGGGCCAAGCATTCATTCATTTCTACAAATTTCTAGTATTAAAATGTATTTTAAATATATATTTAACTATTAATTATAAATATATATATATATATATATATTTTTTTTTTTTTTGACAATGGCCTGTATTGAAATCTATTTAAATATATATTAATTTTTTAATTACTAATATTTTGTATTTAATAATAATTTTGATGATATTTACTAATTATTTTGCCTTAAATATTTTAAAATGCTAAGCATTGATTCAGTTTTCGCTTCGGAAAGTTTCTTGTACTAAAATATATTTTGAATATATATTCAATTTTCAATTTTTAATATATTTGTATATAAGAATTGTTTTTCTTTTTTTTTACAGATATATTGTCAATACACTGACCAAACATTATCTTCAAAAGCTGTTACGCTTATTGAAGACAAGCTCAACAATGCACGAATTACCTGAGTTAATTATAAAAAAAATTATATATTTATATATATATATATGTATATAGGGATATCGTTAGCATTCACATGGAGAGGAACTACTTTTTACTCATAATAAAAATGTATAACAAATTTATATACATTTTTGACTGCCTTATGATGTCTTAATTAAAGCTGAAAAATTGCCAAAAATAGCAATTTCTTTGTAAAATATTTTTACTTTATTTAATATTCATATTTTTAAAGGAAACAAACGCTTTTGGGCAACGTAAGTCACCTGAATTTCATTTAAAATTCTAAATATTTTATTATAATTATTAATATTCACATTTACTGAACATAAACATGACAATTTAATCTGCCAAGCTTTACCCCACTCTACATAATTTTGATCTCCCACTTTTAGAGTCCTTTGTGCAGCTTGACAATAAACTTTCATTCACTTTCACATAACAAAGCGAGGTCTTTACGGTCCTTGCTCAATAGAATGCAAATCTGCTCACTTCACATAGTTGCATATCTTCATATTCCATAACTACTTGTACACCTCGCTTAATCCTAGCTAAATTCTGTTCGTTGAGTATCATAAAAGATGTAAGCTGTGTCCGCTTCGTCCCCAACCCCCCGATATAGAACAGAAATCAAGCCATTTCAAAAATTGCATAATGGTAGCGTGCTTAAAGCTAAGCAGACATAAAATGAGGCACGCTTCAATGGCAGAGAGGGTCACCACGGTCAGAGGGACATTACGGTCCGGGTTCGCAATAAACAAGGCGATGCCAAGTGGGGCAAATCGGACGGAGAGCGTGAGGAGTGGAGGAGCGGAGGCGTGGAGTGTGAGGCGGCTTTTATGCTAATCTGCACGCAGATGGACATTAAAAATGTTGAGGGCGCAAACGTAAAGTGTAGAAGACATCAGATATGCCCTACTCACGGGATTTTTGTCTGCATATAAGTCGTCTTCTTCTTCTTCTCCATGTTGTTGTTGTTGTTGTTGTAATACACTTATCCTTTAGCGCCATAAAAATGGCTGCCCTGTCGTTTGCATTTGTCTTTGCCCTCATTCGTTCTGCCGTTCCGTCTGTCTATCTGTCTCTCTGTTTCTCTGCCTGTCTCTCTATCTGTCTCTCTGCCTGTTCCCCTGTCTGGCCATTTATTTTCCTTATTTTCGCTCAAGACGAAATTTCGTGCACTTTTGCTTGCCACGTTTTCATTTGCTTTTCGTCGCTCGTTTTTATTTTTTACGCTGCGAAATTCGCAAGAATTTATTTATTGAGCGGTGAGGAGGGCTGGGGAAGAGGCGACGGGCCAAGGGGAGCGAGAAGAAATGGCAAAGTCGTTCGTTACAGTGCGCAGATAAAAGTATTCGCACAGACAGACTGCGTGGCACATGCTTTGCATTTCAATTTAGTGCGTGAATTGTTTACTTTGCATTTACCCTGACATCCACATTCATTTCGTTTTTTCGTCTTTTTTATTTTGTTGGTCATGGCTCACGTGTCGTATGCGTTATATTTATTTTATGAAAAAATAATATTTATTGGCAAACGATTTGCGCATAAAAAGTTGAATTTATTTATATTCAAGTTAAATCTGATTTAAAACTAAAAAAAAAAATAGGTTTAATGCTCTAATAGAAACGCAAATACAATTATCTCTATCATTCAATCATTTTGGTTATGGCTTTTGTGTTTTTTTTTTTTTTTTGGTATTAAAAAATAATATTTATTACCAAACTATTAGCGTAAAAAAGCACGCATATTTATAGCGTAGCCTAGTTTAATTATAATTATCAAACGTGATTTTAACTAAACAAAATTGTTGCTCTGAAAAAACGTGCAATTGTCATTATATTATTTTAAAGCGTATAAAATACAATTAAAATGATGCGTCTATGGAATTTGTAATATTTTGGAAACTGATTTAAAGTAGACAAACATAATTATACATATAACTGTATATATTTATTATTTATAAATATATGTATATTTATTTTAGCATATCATTTGCTAAAATAAATATACATATATACTTATATATTCCATATATATATATTTATTTATAAATTATTGTTTTATTTAATTTGAAATATTTATAAAATTAATAATTTAGTTGAATATCTAAACATAATTTATTTTTTAATAATTTTCAATATTTTTTAAGATTAATTTGTACATATATAAAAAATTCAATAGTATTAATAAATAATATTTAAAGCTAATTATTAAACTGTTTAATTTTTGAAATTTTATTGTATCATTAAATAAATAGTTAAATAATTATTTTTGAATAGCCATTTGTTTATTATTAATTTAATCAACATTCAATTAAATAGTCACAGAATATTAACTTTAAAATAAATATTTTAATTCTATATTTTTCAACATTAATTTTTAAATAAAAAAAATTATTATACAGTATATATATATTTTTAAATAAATAGTTTTATATTATTTTAATTTTAATATTTAAATAAATATTTAAATAATTTTTTTTTATAAAATATATATTGTATAATATTTTTTATTTGTATATTAATTATTTAATATGAAAATAAATTAATTAATAAAAATAAATATATTAAATAATAAAATAAAATCAATTATAAGATCTTTACAATCTACAATATATTATTACTTGAAACGTTTATCAAATTAAACATTTATTTCCATGTTAATAATTAATTATTTAATCAATATATTAACAAATATTTTTATATCATTATTTATTTACAAATTAATGTTACATTAGTATATAACTGCTTTTTTATTTATTAATTAACTATTGTTTATTTATTTTCATATAATTTTTTATTTACAAAATGATGTAACATTAATGTAAAATTATTTATTTACTATTATTTATTGAATATTTATTTATTAATTTAACATTTCAAAATCTAAGCATTAATTTTGAATTATATTTTAAAGCAGCAACCTTTGCACAACTCTGATTTGTGTTTATTTATTGTTAATAGTCTTGTTTAGATTGAATCTATTATTACTGACAATTGTTTGGCCATTTGATTTTATTTGCTCAAATGACCGTATTTGTTATTGCTTATCTGTTCGCTTGACTGCGGCTTGTTTCAGCTTGCTGTCATTAAATGTGTCTGTCCGTCTGTCCGTCTGTTTGTCACTTGCCCTCAGAGCCCTCAGAATTGTGGTGTTTTTTGTATCTGTTTGGCATTTGGTGATTTGCGTGCGAGTATTTGCATTTAGTTGGGATTTCCTTGGCACATGTTTTCCTCGTGCGCTCATTAGTTTTGTTTGCGTTGCCATTAAAGATGTGCCCCTATAAAATTGTGGCACACGTGCCGGGTCCTGCTCTGTACGCAATTCCATTTGCAGCAAACGTGTGCATTTGGCAAACTATTGTGTTGGGGCTTGGGCCTGGGCAGGTGTGTGTAGGCGCAGGACACGCCCACTCATGTTACCGCATTTATGCATAATTTAACTAACAAGACCTTGTCGACTTCGTTGTCCTTGTTGGGGCTCCATGCGAGGGAGACTATATATGTCTGTGCATGTCTCTCTCTCTCTCTCTCTCTCTATCTATCTCTGTCTGTGTGTGTAGGCGTTTCTGTTTCCTTGCTCATTTTCCGCATCAGCAGAGCAAATGGGGCAACATCAGGTAAGGGGCCAGAGGTGGGCAAAGGTGGGCATTGAATAGGTTTAGCTAGATACATAAAACAATGCCCAGCGAGGCTAATGGGCTTATGACTCTGCGGTTTTTGGCTTGTGCAGCCGGAAAAACCTACAGGCGCTGCTGCCGCCCTTCACCTCTCTCCCCTCGCCCCAGTGCCAACCACGCCCCTGAAACATAACCAAAATCCACAAGCTGAATGCGAAGGCGACAGCGAAATTATTTTAGCCCCTAAACAAAAGGCCAAGGGTTCCATTTTTTTGTTCGTTTCGTTTTGGTTTCGTTTGGGCTACGGCTCGACAGTCAAGACTGTTGTGAGTGGGCGAAATGTGGGGATTGTTGGCCTAAAAAGGCAGTCAACAAAGTTGTTATGATGACGTTTTTTTCTCTTCTATTCTTTCTTCTATTCCTCTCATGCTGCGTATGCTGTGCAAACGAAAGTAAAGTCTGGTCGCTCTCTCTCTCTCTCTCTCTCTCTCTCTCTCTCTCTCTCTCTTTCAGTGTGTTTTAGCTCTATGACATTTCATTTTGTTGCGGGGCAACTCTCTGAGAAAACGCCGCTGCTTATCATGTATTTATAATGAGCGCATTAGAAAGAAATGTCCAGAAAAGGTTGGCCAGAAATCTGCTAAGTATCTTACAGAGAGAGGGAGAGGGGCACGCAGAGTGAGATGGCCATACTTAAAGTGTTTGGCTGGTTGAGATTTACATTTGGCGCGACTCGTTTCGTTTGTGCCACTTTGCTGTTATTGCCCCCCTTTTTGGGCATGGCCCAGTCATTGTCTTTAAAATTTATAGCCTACTTTTCAGCGTTGGCTTAAAGAGCCAAGGTTGTGGCTTTAAAGTGGCTTTTGGGACAGTCAATGATGTCCATAGGAGAGAGAGGGAGAGATAGAGAGAGACGGGGAGAAACAGAGAGAGAGAGAAAGAAAATCGACAAGCCACATTTAATAAACTCCCTAAGCCTTAAATAGACCTTTGCTCAAGGGCAAGTCTCAAGTCTGTCAACTCCAGCATTATCGAGCCAAAAGTGACTACTTTAAACTACAGGGTATTAATTGGTTTGAAAGCTGGCTAATGATGATGTCATCGTCAGCTGTACGCTGAAATGTGCCGCGGCAAAGTTTGCTCATAACTGTGCGAAGCATTTAATAAGCAATGGCCAAAGGAAAGTTGATGGAATACAAGAGAAACATAAAAAAGTTTTACTCAAGAGAACGTGGAGAACATGTCGCAGCTGTAGTAAATGGCCTTGAGGCAATTGAAGTTGCGCTGAGATTTCTACAGACTGTCCGTCCGTTTGTCTGTCCGTTCGTCCTTCTGTCGTTCGCTTGTCCATTCAGCCACATGCATTGAAAACTAATTCAAAAAGCTTTAATTAAATATGTGCACTTTCAGCCATTCTTTGCCACATTGCTTTTTATGGGGCTAATTAAAAGCACTTCCACTGCGATGCAAGGGCGTGCAAGGGGCGTGGCAAGTGCGTTCGACAGTTGCGAATGACAGAATCGAATTGTAGTCCATTTAGATGCCATCCGGAGAGCATTTTGCTCTTGGGACCAGGACATTTATTACATTAAAGAGGGTTATACATTAGGTCGCAACGGGGAACCTTTTTTGGCTGTGGTAGAATATTGAGCGTGAAATGATGTTGCTGTCAATGGGTAATTTAGTTAGCGACTCTGCCGAAAGTACATCATTTTTTATGATAAACTAGAGGATGCTTCTATGTACATGTGTCTGAGTGCCACAAACATTTTTATCGAAATCATAAATATTTCTCTTTCCATTATTGTTTTAGTTGACTTTTTGCAACGGATGGAAGTTTGTTTACTGAGACCTTTGAGCAAACAAGAGGAACTCTTTTGATTTAACAAAAGATGAGGTAATATTACTTCATATAACACTTATATAAATTATGTTTTCTTTAATCTTTTCAGACTGATATCCTACGCCTCACATTACAAGAAGAAGATTTTCAGCAAGATATGAAAGTTTTACATATCAAATTAATTTGTATATCAAATGCTATATAATTTTACTAGATTTTAACTTAATGTAAATCTAAAAGACATTTTTATATATCAACTACTGTAGGTTTTCAATATATTTTTACTTGATGTTAATCAAAATTACTTAATTACTTAATTACTTTAATTACGGCTAAAACTTTACATATCATTGTTACCTATGTTTGCTAGCTGTTATTTAATATACATATATATAGCATAAGCATAACATGTAGATAGAATTATAATTGCAGCCCAGAAATTTGTATATATGTATTTGTACATTAGGATATATATGAATATAAATAAACTTTTTTTAAATCGCAAAATTAATATTTTTCAACAGCAGTTAAGATAATCAGCTGATTAACATTCGTCTGTTCATTCCATGTGCCCTAACAAGAAATGATGCAAGTAACAACAAAAATCACAATAGAGCAATTGGAAGTGAATTGCATTTAAATTGAAATCAATTGAGTGCTTTAGTGAGAGAAAGAGCTTTCCAACAATTGACACTGAAAGCCTTCACAGAGATGTAAGGAGAGAGTCCATCAACAGACCCCGCAAATAGGCGCTCTGAAGGCGCAGAGCGCAGCTTGGATCGTAGCTGAGCAAAGAGCTGAGAGAAATCTGAATTAGAGCAGCTTTATTTAGTTGGGTGCAGAGGTGCACGCAGCTCTTTGGAGTGAATGAGTACACACGATCTACACAGCTTGGCGCACAGTAGTCGCAGCGCGTATCATCGGCAGATGATAGATAAACACCTTTGTGGGAGTTGAATTGAGCGCTTTTCTAATGCTGAGCTGTATGGCTGCATATATTCACACACAAACATATGTATGAACAAACTGTAAAGCAAACATGCGTATGTAAGTGCACAATGAAAGCGTGGGAAGTTGAGTTGGAATAGGACGGCTTTTGCTAGTGATCTCAGTTATTCGCGAGCCTCCGATTGAAGCGTAACCGGTGCGCAATATTTTTTGGGTGTGTCGAATTATTTACATACATACATAAATACATTTACATTCTGAATAAGAAATTTTTGACATACAATTACTTACATATATAATTAATTATAACAATATACAATTAAAATCATAATTGATATTATGAAAATAAATTAGAAATAATAAAATTATATTAATAATCTTAAATTGCCAAAAAGTGGCAAAGCTAATATAAAATTATTTAAATTGTCAGATGAAATGGTATTGAAATTGGTTGTTTTCGTTTATACATACATATATTTACATATGTATGTATATACAAAAGTTTTACATTAAGACAAAAATTTGCATAAGAACAGTTTCAAGCGTTACTATGCATGTAGAAGCTAAAGTGAGCTTTTTGCTATTAGCTGCTGAGAGGATCCACTTGAACACAAACACATGCACATTCGACGCTTTAAAAGCTGAATTTGTGCATGTGTTACACACGGCAAGCAGTGTGGATCATAAAAGCGTGGGAGTAAAGCTGTGATTGAGTTTTTTGTGCTAGTTGCTTGCGAACTTTTGCTTTGGTCATACGCTGCGCGGATAACTTATAAATATTTTTTAAATAATATTAAATATATTATAAAGTGGAGTGATTTACAAAATGGACTAACAATTATAATTGAATTATATTTGCTTTGTGTATTGCGAAACTAAATCTGCCAATCGTTGGTTTCCAGTTGATAAATATATATTTTTGGTCCGGCAATACCATAGATATAATCCTGGTTAACCTAGAGGATCAGTTTTTGCTAAATGTGCAAAAATATGATCTAAAAATATGTATGTATGTATTTTCTTTCAGCTGTCCCAACTTTATGAGCAGCCTCCAAAATGGTTCCTAGTTGACTAAATTATTTATGAATATACCATACCATAGATATAGTCCCAGTGAACCTAAATGTGAAAAGCCTTAGAAAATTCTCATTAGAATGTTCCGCAAACATGTAGACTAAATAAATCGAATTTAAATAGCAAAGTCTGCTGCGCAACTGACCTAACAGCTGCTGAGCAGCCGGCTTAAGAACTGAAATTGCTCTTGAGCAGAACATCTAATATCACTCAATTTACTTGAGTCTGTCAGCTTACGATCCACAACATAATTATGAGAGCTAAAATTTTGCACCCTACTAATCATTTTTGTTCGCCTGGTAATTCAGTCGGATTTTTGAACAAAATCGTATCAAAATCCGACTGAGCAGTTGGCAGCGGCAGCCCCTTGAGGGTATGCAACGGAAGCTAACTTAACAGCACTCCACTATTGAGTGATTTTATTTAACATTGAACTTGCGATCCACTCTGTTAGTTAACATAATTATGTTAATTAACATTATTTCACCCTGCTAAGCATTTCTGTTCGCCTGGTGATTCAGTCGGATTTTTTGAAAAATTAGACTAAATAACCAAAAATCAGTTTGGCTTTCGGCGAGGGTATGCAGCGAACAGCGTTGATATTTAAAATTTTCCATTAAATTTGGCTGGCCACATTTTTGACCAAACTCTAGAAAAATCAACGCAGCAGCCGCCCATTAAATTATGCAAACAAAATGTTGTTTGGAGTTTTATATTTATTTATTTTTTGTAAATTAATTAATGTTATTACAATTTGGTTTATTTTTCATGTATTTATTATTTTATTTTATTTATTTATTATTTTTTATTTTATAAAAATTTTTATATTTTCTTTAACAAGTTTTTTGCCACTATTAATGGCAAGTTAATCTTGTTTTACATATAATGGAATAACAAAAGATCAGAGATGCAACATATATAAAATAGGTTTTAAAAAATATTTAAAAAAATTAAAAAAAAAAAAAATATTATTTTCAATGTTTTAATATTTATTAAATGATCCTATTTATTATTACAATTGTATTATAGCTTATTTGTATTATTCTCAAAGAGCTCTGAATGCTTTTTAATAAATTAAAGGGGGAAAATGTATTGTACCTAACTAAATTTTGTTAAAATATAAAATCTAAAAAAAAAATATAATAAAGAATAATTTTCCAAAAAAAAGAAGATACGTTTTTTTTCTTTGTTTTCTTTTTTTTTTTAAAGCAACTAGTAACTATAATGTTTAATTTATCTTTCATGCAGCTTATCTTTCAGTATAGGGATAAGTTTAGTAAGACTTTAAGATGGTTTCCTCGCTCCAACTGCAACTGCAACTGCAACCAGCAGCTGCATTTCCTGGTGCCATTTGCTGCATATAAATAATGTGTAATGGATTTATGTCTGAGCAGCTCCTTAATCACCCTCGACTGCAGCACACATGGCCATATTTTACGTACTATATAATATATGGACATCAATGTAGTTTAATTTTTTTGCTGGAGCTGTAAAATAAGTGAAAATTTATTTGGTTAATGAACTGAAAAATAAAATAAAATAAAAGCTTTACTTACCTCGCTTACGTCAAAAACCTTTCACTTTCTTAGCAACATTTTAGATAATTCTGGATATTGTTCTTGCACTTTTTGCAAGAGTCTTTATTATATTTCATTAACTAGAACTACCCCAATGGTATAATAACCAAGGAGACAAAGTCCATCGAAATTTGATTTTATAGTCTTGCGTTAATTTGGATTTAGCTGGAAACTACTAAATCCAAAGAAACTCTTGAACATTAAAAATGGAAATCAAGTTCTATACAGACATATTATTATAAATATAAATATTTTACAGACATACATATATTATATACACAAAATTTAGACAAAGTCTATATATCTAAGAAGTTTCCAGCTTAACCCATAAATCAAATAAATTACTTCAAGTCTATACAACTTTCTTGTTTCATTAAAAATCAATAAAGATCGATTTGGATTTATATATAAATGTTAACATATCTCTATATTTGTATGCTAATACACCAAATATTAATAGAAATGTTTAAGCAAACGTTTATTTATTTCAATTATACGATTCATTTGTAAATAATCTATGCAAAGCCGATTAGAGTGAAACTCATAAGCCATTAATTATGAATGCCTTAGCAAAAAGAAGCCCCCCCAACAACAACTGTCAAGCATTTACCTTTGGTTAAGGCAACCTCACTTGCTCACCTGCCCACCTGCTCACCTGCTCACCTGCCCATACCCCTAGGTGGACAGTTATTCATTCGTCATTGTCTCAGTATTGTGGTTTGCTTGAAACAACAAACCTTAACACGATTTAAATGTTGATTTATGACAACAAGACACAAACAAACACACACATACACACACACACATTCATGCATATTTGCAATCTAAGCACCTGGAAACATGCTACGAAAAAACATTATTTATTGATAGCCTTTAGATGCGAGGCATCTAACGACTACAATAACCGCAGCACACGTCGCGCTCTGCTATATAATCTATGGCAGCTTTACGAGAATTCCAAACACTCAAATAACATAGCAACAACCACCATAGCTGCCTCTATATCTCTCTCTCTATCTCTTTCTCTCTCTTTCTCTCTTTTATACAGTCAGATAGACACCCTCGACAGCCTCCAACATAAATTTCATATTCAGTTTGTGTAAACAAAACGCGACAGCCACATGTCAATTCACATTTGTGTGTGTGTGTGTGTGTGTGTGGTTGTCTTTATGTGTGTGTGTGTGTGTGTTTTGCTCTTATCTTTCCATTACTCCTACTCTCTCTTTTATCCTCATTCCACCAGCGCTTTGTTATTTGCCTGGAACACAAATGAAACGCTGAAAATTTTCATTTCATTCATATATTTTAATTGTTTACGCATAATTGCCAAAACTCAGACCCACAGCCAGGCTCAGGCTCAGGTCCAGGCCCAGGACCCTGCTGACAGCACAACTCAAGCAAAGCCCCACCGAATGTGGTGCAGCAACCCGGCTAAAGTGTTGCCCACTTTAGGCTCTAAAATTATGGTTTACTTGTAAGCGTCTCGCACGACCTTCGCCATAAACTAATTTCTAGCTCATTTCACAATTGTGTGCGTGAGTGTGTGTGTGTGTGTGTGTCTGAGTGTGCGTGTGTGTGTCTGTTTGTCTCGTCCTTCATTGTGGCTATGCTAAATTTAGGCACAACAACACAAGGCAAAGCCACTTCAAGGCACAGCAGAGAAGCCCCCACAGCAAAAGCTCGCGCTAAGTTGAAGCATTTTGTTTTCATTCAAAATATGCGAATATATTTACATATGCATATCAGTATGTGTGGGTGTGTGTGTGTGGGTGTATACATGTGTGTGTGAGACAAGCGCCTTGCTAATTATATTTAAATGCGCATTATTTGAATACTGTTGGATATTTGCAGGTGTTGCCCGAATCAAGCAAATCAAGATGAAAACTTAATCAGAAAATTACCTGTAGAGAATTTAATTAAGCTATATCTAAAGTAAATTATAATTATGATTATTATTTACACATATTTATATTCAATAATGTTATTATCATTAATTCCATTATCATTAATGATTATTGATAAGTTCGGGTGATAATCAAATATAGCAAATGTGTTAAGGCAAAGAAGCTTGGAGAGCAGTCAAATATTTCGCTGAAATGGTTTTCAAGTAGAAAAGTGGAATCTGGAAACAGGAACATTCAGAAAAATGTTCAGTTAGAGCACAGAGAAGAGTTTCACCAAGTTTTATGATTTATAACGCTGGGTTCCCATGAGAGAGGTGAAGAGAGGACGAGAAGAGTCTGAGTAAAAACTGACTGACGGTTTATAAACTCATTTCACTAAGCACAAGTACAAAAAATTAATGTTATTGTTTTTATTAATTTTCATTACAGCTATTTTTTATTGATTATAAATTATCATTAATTTATTAAATATAAAATCAAATTCAATTTAATTTACAGTTAATCAAATTTGTTTGTTAAATTAGCTTTTCTAATCATTTTCATATGTTCATAAGACACTTTAATTTGTTTGTTATCTTTTAAATAATTACGAAACTCTAACGTCCCTGCTTTTTACACTATTTCCAGGGTATACATATTCATTAAATAACATTTGCTTGCATATGCCTAAATTCCATGAAATATGCAAATGCGATTTAAATATCTGATGCATTTCGTTAGATGTAAGCTGGGATTAAAGAAGGAAAATAAATAATTTAATAAATATATAAGAAAGGTTAAACAATATAAATTATATGTTCGCTAAATATATAACAAATACTAAAAATAAGCTCTTATATAAAATAATAAAATAATTATTACGCTTTAATGTTAAAATTTGTCTATTCATTTATTTATTTTTTAAAATAAGTATGAGTACATTAAATAAATTTTCTAATGAATAATTCTTAGCTTTCCTTAAATATGAAAAAATTTGTAAACTAATGTGATCTAGTATTAATATTAATATCAAAGAGTATATTTTTGCTTATTCATGTTTTGCCATTTGAATATAAAATAATATTAATATTTTAGCATTATTTCTGTTTTCTCAAATGCACAAATATCTAAATAAAATCTCTCTTACTTTTAAATTATTTTCTTTCTACATATTAATATTTGGTACCAATATGAATCAATTAGATGTATTAATGTTTTAATACAGGCTGGCTTTAACAAGGTTTTAGTTAACAAGTTTATCACAAGTTATACCTAAATCCAGGTAAAATTAATAATGAAAAAACCAAAAGAATATCTAGAAAAGTATGAATAAATCTGCTATGTAATGAACATATAAAACTAATATATAAATATAAAAATAATTAAATAAATAAAAAAAAAACATAAATATAATTACTTTAAATTTATTAAATTTATAATAAATAAATTAAGTTAATAAAAAGCTTTTATATAATTATTGTTTTTAAATATATATGAATAATAAACCATTTATTTGATACCATTATCTGACTTTCACTCAAATTTCTCTCTGCATTTCAACTTTTTTTCATTTGCACGCACAATTCGTTTCGCCAGCTGAACATTTCCATCTGTTCCGCTCAAGTGATTCGAACTACCTCTGAAATCTTTGCGAATTATTGGTTTCGGCCTTAACCAGAAGGGCTCAAGGCAGTCAACATTCGTTAGAGCTGAATGCAGAACTTGCATTACAGCCATATCTAAAGCTGAGTCTCTGGAGAAGAAATGTGGCAGTTGTGGCATTCGGTTAGCTTCGTTGCCTGGATTAGGGCACAGAACGCTGCACGTTGCACAAACAGCAGCCGGAAAGGAAGTGCGACTGAAACTGATTTGTGTGCTGCAATCAGAAATCCGAAAAAAAGGCAAAAGAAAACTCTGAATACGAATTGTGCAATGAATGGCAAAATGCGACTAAGCAGCAGCCAGACTTCCATTTGCCCTCGAAGATAAGGGCTGTTGAAATGCCAATGGAGATGGCTTGAACTCGATTCCATATACCCCATGGATTGCTGGCTGCTCTCCACAGGGTATCTACGACTTGTGACAGCTGTCAGCTGTTGTCTGCGCATCGATTTTGTTTGCATTTCAATTGGGAATCAGTGAACAATCTGCTGTCTGTGCGAGTCTCTGTTACAGCAAGCGGACTTTAAAGCCAAAGCCAACGCTGAAGCTGAAGCTGAAGCTGAGACCGAAGCTAAATCTCGACAAACGCTAATCGTTGGCCACGTTTCGAACAGCAAAAGGCCAAGGGTTTTTCTCAGGACTCACCTGCGCACCTGTTCACCTGCTCACCTATTCAATATAAACTTTTTTATATGCTGAACCCATTGAAAATGGGAAATCAGGGTATATTGTTTTTGTGAAAATGTTTGGCCCCATAAAGTATATATATTCTTGATCAGGGCGACGAGCTGAATTTATCTAGCCATGTCTGTCTGTCTGTCTGTCTGTCTGTCTGTCTATCTGTCTGTCTGTCTGTCCGTTCGTCTGTCCGTTCGTCTGTCCGTACGTATGAACGCCGAGATCTCAGAAGATATACGAGCTAGAGACTTAAAATTTATATGTATACTAGTGTATACCATACGCAGTACAAGTTTATCATTTTTATCCGATAACTCATCCCATTTCTTTTTTATCGATAATTATCAAAAATTTGACTTTATTTTTTAAGCCTAATTTGATTACTGTTAATGCTAGAGACTTCAGATTTACTGTGTAGATTTATGTGATAAATACAAAGATTTTGTAAACTCAAGATTTAAGATACCACGCCCCTTTTGCCCTTTGACTAATTTGAAAAAAAAAAAACCTATTTCAAATACTAGAGACTTGTGCTTTGGCATATACACATATTTGAATGTTATTATCTTATTCTGATTTAAAAAAGATAGTCCCACTACAAGAGAAGTTACTCAACAAATAAATTCTGATAATATACTGCAGTCACAGCTAACTGCGCAGTTAGCAGAGCGTGTGCTTATGCATGCGTATATATATGTGTGCATGTGTTTATGTGTGCATAAAAGAAGCGTAGAATAATTGGAGCATCAGCTCTTTGCAGAGTTCAGGGGATCATCTAGTTGAGCAGTCTCGACTAGAGCACTCTTACTTGTTTTTTGCTAGTTTTATTATGCAGCAGAGTTGCCATCGCCATCGCAGAGTTGCCACAAGGATCCTTGGCAATTTCTTAACCACTTTCGGGGCCACTCGAATGGGCCATCCGGCCACAAGCAGTGAGTGAGACTCTCGCACTCGGCCCAGCTCAACGCTCAATGCTCTAGCTCTCGCTTTTGCCTTTTCATGAATAACAAATCAGGCTGAAAGACAATCCTTGCCCGGTCAGGGGGCGGGGTGCTCTGGGCCAGATATTATGCTCTATGGCCTGGACGGCCAAAAGCCGCAAGTTCTTAGTTCTCAGCTCTCAGTTCTCGGTACTGAGTTCTCAGTTTTTTAGTTCTATGCATACAAAATACAAAACGACGGCAAAGGCGGCAACGAAAATCCGTAAAACAAAAAACGGCAAAGAAATAAAAAAATAAAAAACAAAATTGTTTAACATGGCACAGAGCTGCGAAACGCTTGAGGGGGCTGCATAAAATGTGCTCCAAGGATGGGGGCGGTGGGCGTGTCTGTGTGTGTGTGGGGTTTATAACTGCACTAGAAATGCTTTGCAGGCCTGCTCTGGTCCACTTTTGTTGAATTGAAAAGAAATTGTGCAAAAAACACTTGAGCCGAGTTCTTCACATCACAGCGACGACGATGATCATCATCATCATCATCATCATCAGTCGACTGCTCATCATCTTCGTCGTCAAGTGTTTGTCAAAGTTTGCCTGCGGCTGGTCTATAGAAATTTTGTTGCAAATCAAATGACGTGCGACAAGTGCGACTTGGCCCGGGCTATCATTGAGAAAACTTGCCACAGAATTCAGTTCCACATTGAACCCACTCTGAATCCTTTTGCTCAAGGCCATACTCAAAATCGAAAACAAAAACAATAACAAAAGCAGTCAACCCTGGCCATTGAGTAGGCGAGTCGGGTATCTAGCTGCAGGTAGATATGCAAAAAAAAACACAAGAAAACAAGTGGGAATATTGCAGTCGGGCGTTACTGACTGCATAATACTCACTGTGCAAAAATTGAATCGTTTTCAGTTAAAGGAAGCAGTGTGCAGACTCGCCTGTCCTACTTATATAGGAGATCTACCTCCAGTGGGTGCAAACATATAATTCTTAGGCAATTTTTAAAAAAAGTCTAGAATCTAACTGTACAATTTTAAGACTTATACTAATAAGCTGTGGAAATGATAGGATACGACCCCAGAAAGAGGTCGGATCATCAAGAGCAACACAATTATCGAATTTAAAGTTTTAAAACTTTAGAAGATATAAGCTTTTGAGGTTTGTCACGCCCTTATGGGCGTAGATATATCAGCCTTAGCTTGTTGATCTTAAGTTGTCAACCCGAGTATATATTCCAAATATGTTTAGTCTCTAGCTTTTCAAAAAAAAAACATTCCAGACATACCATATATAGATTATCTCGATTTGCCACGCCTCTAGTGTCCATATCGGAAAAAACTTAATTTTATCTAAGACGATGATAACTGAGAGTATATATACAAAATTTCAAGTCTCTCACTTTAATAATAAAGAAATGTTTTGCGTTCAGGCGGATAGACGAGCGGAAAGGCGAAAGAAAAAAAAAAAGACAGACGAACGGACTGCAAAACGGTCACAGCACAAAACAAATATACTCCTTTGAAAACTAGAAAAACAGTCCAAGAAATAGCAACAGCCACTGAGCAAAATCTTTCTGCCAAAGTTCAGTTTGCCATGAATATTTAAAATTCAAAGCTCAGAAATAACATGATTTAAATTTGCCATAATTGAGATATTGGAAATTAGGCCAAGCCTCTCCATATATATTCCTCCATTCAAATGGAAATTGAATTTTCTATTTTGCTGATATTTCTGATATATACTCGTACTTCCACATATATGCATAAGAGCGGGATTAATTGAACAATAGCCACACTTAAGCTGAAAACAAATTCAATTTGGGAAATCATTTAAAAGCAATAAGCAATGCAAAGTGCCAACAAACTTTGAACTGAATATGGGCTTATATAAGTAGGTGTGTAAACATGACACACACACACACAGACACACACATATACACACACACATACGTATATATATATATATATGCTGACAGGAAGAGCTTAGCATACATTTTCGCTTTTGCGTATGCCAGACACGCAGTCCGGATTCATTCGTTCGCTTTGGCATGTGAAACGGCTTAAGCAGACAATAATGCCGAGACAACGTTCGATAATTACAGGTGTACGAGCCAGTATCAGGTGAGTGTCATGGTGCAATGCATGCATCTTTTGCTAAATAAATGCTCAGCGGAAATTTAATGCCAGAAATTGCAAATTTCCTGCTATCAAAAACTTGTCGAGTCGAGCCAGCAGCAGGCAGAAGGAGGAGACGGTGCTGCAGCTAGAGTGGATTGCCAGGATGTGCTACCCAAAAACGGTTTGTCGACCTGCTTTGCCTTGCCTAGCATCGCCTTCCAATGCCTTACCCAACTGTCAATGGGCGCCATGTGACGCGTTTGGCACATGTACAACTATTTGCATATTTGATTTGCAGTCAGCAAAGTTATGTTTGCCTCTACTCTAAGCTGCTCTCTTTACCTCTCTCTCTCTCTCTCTCTCTCTCTCTCTCTCTGTCACACACTGCGTATGCGTATTCTCCTTGTATGCACAGCTCTCTACAGCTTCATTTACCTGACAACATCTTCTTGCTGCAATTTAATCAATGATCTGAAAATGCTTTTAATTAAAACCCCTTCGATATGATGATGCATTAATTAACTCAGCTCTCATTGTTCAACAACTGCAATTACTCTGCCTATAGAATTTCAATATCAATTACTTATTTCGGATTAAGTGAACACGAAAGCACAAATTTCTAATTGGGAAATTGCCAAACCTTCTATAAGGAATATCTCTATAGAGCTGTATAGAGTAAATTTTGCAAAATGAAGCTCTATAAAGAGAGATTGAAACTGAATGGTTTGTAAGGAACTCAACAACCCTAGATTCCTATAAAGCACAGGAATCTAGTGTTGCCTTCAGTAGCAGAACTCATTGAGCTACACAGCTTTAGATACGCGGACAGCCTTGAAGCGCATCAGCAATGCTCAAAGTGCATTGAGTGAAATGGAATGCGAAGCCAAAGAAGTAGGAGTGAGTGAGAACGGTTGCGTAAGTCTAGGCCTCACACCATTCAAGTGATAACAAACCGAATTGAATGAGTGGGAAATGCGTGTTCTTAAGAGAGTTTGTCTTTTAGAATGTATTCGAATGCCAAAGGAAAGAGGAAAAATGAGCTTCGGCCTTTCGGCTTCGGCTTTTTTCTGCGTCCATTTCTTATGACTGCCTGAGCAATTCGAGGTATCATCGGCTTTGTCAAATTTTTCATTCAGTTTAATACTTTATTTATTCTCACTCATTTAAATGAATTCCGACACAATAAGTATTCAAATTATTTCATTATTTGCAATTAACGCCTCATTTTGTGGATCGCACTTTAATTATTTCAACATATACTTTATCTTCAATTTAATTGGAATATATTTTAATTGACGTATGTTCCGAGTGAAATCATGCATATATAATACGACTACTACTACTAAAAATAAAATAGGAAAGGGCCTACTCTAAGGCAATAAACTTGTTGAAGTTGAATTAAGCTGAATACAATTAAAAATTTTCAAATATTTGAAGATTTGTAAGATATAAACTCTTCATATCAGTTTAAATATAGAGTATGAAAGTTGGATTTATATTTTTTTAAAAACAAAGTTTATTTACTTCACCCAAAAGATCTGCCAGCTCTCGCACTAGAAATAGCAGAAGGCTTGGACTCCAACTACCACAAAACTTACAGCACCGACTTAAAGCATGTTAAATATTGCCTTAAACTTTCAATGTCATAGTTACAACCCATAACACTTGCTACCCCTAAGCTATGTTTTCTATCTTTACTATCTTCCATAACCTTAAAATATATTTATATATTTTTAATTAATTTCTGTTTGGTTTAAGTTGTCTCATTTGTAAATATTTCATCAAATATGAACATTTAGGAAATCTTTATTCCTCAAACTTTGCTGTCCCTTTTGTAAGTACTCAAAATCCAAGCCTCAATTTGTGTAGCTTAAAAAGTTATTTAACCTTCGTTTAACCTCACGTTGTAGGTCGATTAATCTGGACTGGAATTGCGCTCAAGTAAATAAAATTTGTTGCGAAATTTAAGTGAAATTGATTTGAAGAACACACACACACATACATACTTCAGTTGGCTTTTGTTTTTTGTCACAAAGACACACACACACACACACACACACAGTGAGAGCTTTCTGTTGGCTTGTCGAAAAAGTAGGCTAAGCATTTCTGCTTCTGGCCGTTGCTTGCGGCCTGCGGTTGATTAATTGAAGTGGAAAATTGCTGGCCGAGCACTAAAGCTAAGTTAGTAGCCAGAGCAACGGGTATGATTGATAGTTGAAGCCGGGCTTAATGAGCCCGCAGGCCAACTTTTGTATCCAGCCACCCAGCAGTGTCCGCCCTAGCCAAACACTTGACAGCCATCGTGGCCAGCGAAGTTTTGATCACGTGCACATATTTACATACCTAATTGCGGGCAGTGTCTTACCTGGCCTTTAATTAAATAAATAAAAAAAATGAAAAGGAAAATGTCGCCTGCAAATGCAAACAAATACAATTTGTTACCAATAAGGCAGAAGTTGGCGCTTCTCTTGACGGACTGCGGACCAAGTTTGCACTGAACCAAAAGGACACAAAAGCAATTTGCCAGCGACAACAAAAGCTAGTAAATGAAATGATGTGATCAGGCAACAGCCAGAACAGCAATAGCAATAGCAACAACAACAGCAACAACAACAACAACAACAATGGACAACAGCTGCCAACGATTCTCATTTGGCATGTAAATTTCGCTAGTTGCTGCGAGTGAGAACTGTGATATTGCATAGTAATTGTGTTGTCTAGCAACAAAGCGTCTTATTGTTAGAGTAGTTTTGTTGATATTACTCCAGTTGGAAGCGCGCCCAAATACTCAAATTGGCACTCCACGAGAATAAGACAAACATAGCTGCTGCTGAACGTGGTCGCGGGTATTGCTGAGAGAGAATGAGATGGCATGTAGCCTCTTGTCAAAAATGTTGCTTGAGAGCAAGAGTAGAAGAAGTTGCTAGATATAAGAGACCAGAACAATAGAGTTAAGTTTTTTTTTAAAGGGAAAGTAATCTTTATGTGTAAAAAGTAAGTTCATTGTTGATAAGAAATTTATATAAAAGGTGTCGCTCGCCGATTTGACAATCAGTTTGACCTTCCTGTCAAACATTTTAGCGTTGGAGCCTTTTTAAAATGTGATGCCCTTCGACTTCGACGAATATATCAGAAAGATCGCTGTAGTTCAAGATTTAGTAGTACAGCTCCTATTTCAACATTAAGTACAGTATTTTACAAATCCATATGTATAATTTTACAGTAAAATGATTTCACAAAAGAAAATATATATTCACTATATCTTAGGCTAACTAAGACTTCACCCACAAGACATTTCAAAGAGCAAATATTCAGAAAGAGAAAATAATTCCAAAATTCTCTGCATAAATATATTTCTCATAATAATTCGCAATAAAAGCGAATACGAAATCTCAAATGCTTCATATTTGATATGAAGAGCACACGAACAGTGCACGATTCAAACAAATAGCTGAGCAGCACTAAAGCGTTTACTTATGAATATAACATCAGGGAGAGGGCGAATTTACATATAGCTGTTGTGCTTCACATGCATATTTCAGGAAATATTGCGCCAAACACAACATGACAAATCAAATGAGAGGAAGCTGCAGAGCTCCGAGCTGAGACAGAGTCACGTGCAGCACAACAGATATAGTATATATGAATATACGTATAGAATCTTATATGTGG
Organism: Drosophila hamatofila; assembly: GCA_035045345.1. Classification (NCBI taxonomy): domain Eukaryota; kingdom Metazoa; phylum Arthropoda; class Insecta; order Diptera; family Drosophilidae; genus Drosophila; species Drosophila hamatofila. The sequence continues at coordinate 10,605,247 of JAWNPA010000011.1, forward strand.
CCAAGTGCCAAGTGTCGAGTGAGTGGGAGTAAATCAGAGCTGAGACACGGGAGCTAACACAACAAACAAATCCAATTTGGCAACAATTCTAGAGAAAAGTGTTGAATAATATTTCAATAGGCAGTGGAAGTAATAGGAGAAGTGAAACTCCCTGAACTGGCGATACATTGACTTTGTTCTTAGAAAGATTCGCTCAACTGCTGTTAAATCGACTTTTTTCTTAGAATTCCCAAATAGTTTTGGTTTTGTATACTTTGAACCCTTTCGAAATGGGAACATGTAACAGGCTGAAGGAAGAATGGTAGAGCCCTATAGATTTTGAATAACTCCCCAAACCCCCAAAAAGGTATTTCAAGTATTAGAGACTTGTGCTTTGGTAAATACGCTCAACTAAATATCATTATCATGCTCTAAGAATTTGATTAGTAATGAGAGTTTTCTATTAGATATTCAAAAATCAAAGTTCTCATATTGAAAACAGAATCTGTAGTAAATCAGTTCTTCGTAGAGTTCAGTAAATTTCCTAGTATATGCGGAAGCAATGGAAAATGGTTAAATGCATGTAACTAGCAGAAGGAGGCATGGCAGAGTATATATAGTCTTGATCAAGTTGACGTGTTAAGAAGACTTGGTATATTTTTTAAGTTCTTTACTTCTCTAAATTCTTAAAAACGTATTTTGAATACTAGAGACTTGTGCGTTGGCTAATGCAGTCAACAGAATCTCATAATCATGCACTTAAAATTTTATCAAGAAAAATTTAGAATTTCTTCTATTAGTGATTCAAAAATCAAATTTCCATATTAAAGACAGAGTCACTGGAATATCAGTTCTTCACAGATTTCAGAGTATTTCCTAGTCGGTAACTCCCCACTCTTACGACTCATACCGCACTCACCCTTCGCACTCTTTAGTTACAGGGTATTAGTTGGGTATTTAGTCGCTGTTGCATGTTATTTGCTATTCGTAATTGCGTTCAAGTGGTTTGTGGCCGTGACAGGAGGCAGAGGGAGCTGACTGGAGAGGGGGCGTGTCCTCTAATTGATGCTGCGCGAATGAGTCACGACGCTTGAAAACTTTTGTGTACGCTTTAAGCGTAAACTGTACTTTTTAGTTGTTGTTGCACTGTGATTGTTGTTGTCGTTGCTGTTGTCGTTGCTGTTGTCGTTGTTGTTGCTGTTGCTGTTGTTGTTGCTGTTACTGTGAATGCTTTCGCTCTAATTCGCCGTTAAGTGGCTTTTGGACATTTGTTGCAAAACTTTTCTCCTTTTTTTCCATCTCCCTCTCTAGTTTTTTTTTTTTTTTTTTTTTTTTTGTAACCCACTTACTGCAGCAAATTGCCGTTGTTTTCGTATTCGATACTTTTAGCGAGCCGTTTGCGGCTTTTTGCCAGTGTTGGTAAATGGTATCAGCATCTTAAGTTCTGCTGCGGTCGAATTAATGAGTGACAAGCTGAAAGTTTTTCGCCCCAGACACAAAAAAGAACTTGACTCGACCAGCAAAGTGCTCCAGCCAAAGTTGAGCACAAAATGCGCGAATGGAGCTGAAAAGTTGAAAGGATTTGATAACAAATATCGTATACAAATTACTTGAGGGAATGCCACAGGCAATTGTCGACAATGAATTGAGTGCGGAAACTGCAAATTCGTGGAAATAAATGGGATAATGGAAAAATAAGTTGAAAAGGTATTTGAAAAATCGTTTAGTTTTGAATGCGGTACTTTGTCTTTAGTCGGAGAAGGTCTGAGAATTTGGTATATAAACTAACTGAAAGAAAATCGATTATTATTAAAGCTAATAACGATTATAAGTAATGGTTAACTAGTTAACTATAGTTTATAATAGTTTTCATATATATTTTTAAGCAGGAATCTCAACAAGCTGCCTTAGCTTTAAGATTAAAATTTAAGTAACAGGTCAGAGTAAGTCTGAGAATGGTATATAAGTTAACGGAAAGTAGACTACTATTATTATAGCTAATAGCAGGGATCTAATTTTCTATATTTAAAAACCTTACTTAGCTTCAATTGAGAGTTTAGTAAGAGGTCAGAGAAGGTCTGAGAATATGGTACATAAATTAGAAAAATAAATTTAGTTTTAAATACGCTATTCTGTCTTTATTTTGAGAAATTTAACTCTAATTAAGTCTGAGAACTTGGAAGTAAATTTTACTGTAATTAAGCACTTTTTTTTAATATCACATAAAAATATTATTAACAACAATCTCAACATTCTAATTAAGTCTGAGAACTTGGTAGTAAATTTTACTCTAATTAAGAACTATTATTTAATATCATCAACAACAATCTCAACAACCTCAATTAGCATTGATATTCAGATTGCAGTAACAGATCAGAAAAGGTCAAAGACCTTGGTGTATAAATTAACTGAAAGTAGATTAGCTATTTTTATAGCTAATGACTTCTTAACTCATTATTTAATATCATATTTCGACAAACAATCTCAACAACGTCGCTTAGCTTCAATTGAGATTTCTATCGGCTTTAAGGTACACTTGTGTCATTGAATTGGCCTGGCCATAAGGGGCGTATGCGCGATATCATCTCGTCTCATTTAATGGCCACTTCACGTTCAGCTGGCTGCACTGCAATCTGCAATCACAATTTGTTGACCATTTCGTTTCATAAATAAACCAATAATTTCATTTAAAGCCCGCACCTGTTACTGAAGCGCACAGCGCAGCGATTCATGAATTCCAAATGCGTTTTACTTCGAGTAGACCTCACGCTCACTCTCTCTATTTATATATGAGTAGATATGTGTGTGGGCCATATATTCATATGTGTGTCTCTGTGTGTGTGTGTGTGTGTGTGTGTGTGTGTGCGTGTGGCTTTGTTGTGGGTCATAAAGCTTTACGAGCAGTCGTCGACGGTCGACAGCGCCTCATTGTTATGGACAATGATGTGCGGAGAGACAAAAACACGGCGCATAAGATTTTTATGTTCGCATTTTTCTGTGCGCCCAACAAGAAAGGGAAGAAGAAGAAGACGACGAAGTTGTTTTAATTATAACACCTGACGGCAGTCAGCCTACAAGGCTATCCACACAAGTGTCTGCACATGTATGTGTGTGTGTGTGTGTGAGTTGAGGTACAGTCAGCACAAAAGCTGCTGTGCGCATTACGTATGCAAAATTTAATTTCACAAATGAGAAACGTTTCACGGTCACTGTGACAGCGACTGCAACTGTGACTGTGATTCTGATTGAAGCTGAAATCACAGTTTATCACGCTGTCTCTTACTGCTCGCTCCGTCTCGCTCGCACGCTGTCATTGTCTTGTGAGCTGCTTTTCGACTCTATGCGAATATTTGTTTTATTTTCTGCATCTTCTTCTTCTCTTTGCTGCGACCAGACACAATTTAACAAATTAAAAAAAATAGAGAAAAGAGAAAAAAACAGAGCAAAGGGCGCAGCAAAAAGGGAAGCTGAACAGGAAGCACAAACCGGACGAAATCGTATGAAACGGAATGACCCTGACCAAGAGTTTCGCAAACCGAGGCGAGAAATATGCAAAAATTTAAAGAATTGTGGGTGTAGATATCCTGAACTCCTCCACACAGAATCTCTGAATCCATAGCATATACATACAGCTAGCAGCTGCCATAGTTTCATAAACTAAGAGGGTTTTATTTAGTTTTTATAGATTGAAAGGATTTTGCTTACAATGCACAGTTATGAGAGATGATAACGAACTAAAACTTAATTTAATATATTAAATCTATGATAAGATAAATATTGTCATATAATAATATTTTTGCACGCACATTAAACTTGGTAAACTCAGGGCTTAAAGTTCCTAGTTTGAATATGTTTCATTTCACTTGTATAAAATATTAATTATTATTATAAGTCTTACATTGTGAAGTCCATAAGAAAATATCAATAATTAACTCACAGATTCACAATATATACTATACTCACTTAGATTTTTTTATATCTCATCTTAATTTTCATGAAAAAGTTTTTGGGCATACTCACCTGAAATAAAAAAAGAGGAAATAATTAGTTTAGCAAGCAAGTAAATATAGGTAAATAAATTTAATTTATTCAATAAATTTCATGGGCGATTAGAAGTAGTTTTTTTTTTTTTTAATGTTGATATAGTATAGGTAATTATCATTATCTCTTCTACAGTACATTTTTTAATAAAATATATATAAAATGTTGATATAGTATTGGTAATAATAATTACCTCCTCTACATACTTCAGTTAGTTGATCATTAATGTTTTAGTAACTTTGCTTGAATACGGAGGAAACTTTTGATATAGTGATATAGGGGTACACAAATTTTACCACAACAAAAGACCACCTTGAGTTTTAAATTTAACAATTAAGCAATGCCTTTATTCAGTAAAACGCAGTAACGGAACATAGGGAGTGTGAGCATAGGCAGAGCGAGGAAGCCCAGCAAGAAAGACATTTCCACTCTCACTCTATATGAGTTACTTTGAGTGAACGGTTCAGCTGCTTCGCATTCACATCTCGGAAAACTCTATATTTAACTATATATTTATGAATATGTACTATATGTAAAAGGTAACCAAATGAGAGCCATCGAGAAAGAAATTGCAATACAACCTAAAGATTTTAAGATATATATATATATATACATATATATATTTTGACTCTCTTTGAATGGCCATCTCGTATGAGCGTCGTCAAATTGAGTTTTGTGAGTCTACTTTTATTGTAGTTTTCAAGGCTTTGGCATTACTGAACTCAATGTAAAAGAAGTGAAAGAGAGATGTTTGAGTATTGCAATAAAATCACTTTGAATTTGAAACTCGAGGCGCTTAGTCGTTTTTTGGTGCCGGATCAGAGAGCAGAAGAGTTACAATGATATATACATACATAGTTGCTTGTACAAACTTTGTAAAAACTTATCAAAACTATGAATATATGCTCGGAATATTGGAGAAGCTTTATTTGCAGTTTCGACAGACATTCAGACATGCGTGCATACATACATACATATATAAATATAGTAACATTTCGTACTAATCATATATCTCATGTATTTTAATTTTTCATAAGATTCAAAACAGTGTACATATGTTCTAACTTTTAAATTGCACACTGCAGCTCATTCAATAAGTAAACAAGTCTATTTATAAATTAATTTAAAGAAATAATAAGTAAGTTTTGGAAAATGAAAAAAAAAAAATCGTAAATAAATTTTTAACCTCATTTAAATTCAAAATAAATAGATTTTAAAATTTATTTAAATAAATAATATTAAAATTTATAAACTAATTTAAATAAATATATAAATTCATTTAAATAAATAATAAATATATATATTAATTTATTTAAAAAAAAATTAAAAATCGGTTTATTAATTGGTTTCAATAAATAATAAATAAGTTTAGTATTAGATTTTCTAAATAAAAATAATAAATAAATTAATTTCATTTCAATAAATAAAAAATATTTAAATTAATTCATTAAAATATTTATTTATTATTTAATATATTTACTGCCAAATGATATGTGAAATATAAATAGATTTTCCTGACCAACTCTTATGTATACATATGTTATATATTTTTGTTATATTGTTATACATTGTTTATATCTCTTCATTTATATTTATATATGTATGCATATACATCTTTTTGTCAATTAAATGAATGTTTATTTTCACCCACACTCTGTGCGCAATTGCAAAAATATGTGTTAAGCCATAAATAAGAGAGAAGAGCAAATCGGGATTGTTTTTAAACAAATACACTATTCCCCAGATCCACTTGAATATGCACTGGCTAAAGTTTTCCAGCCCTTTTTCCGGTCACGGTAACGAGCCGAGGCATAGACATCATGGGATTTACGGGTCCGCACGTAGGCCTGAATTATTCAGCAGATGTTCGGGCTAACCTGCTGTTGCTGACTGTTGCTGGCTGATGCCTGCTTTAATATGGTATTAAGTCATTTCATTTATTATTGATTCGCTTTGGCGTTGGCTGTCAAAAATGCAATCGCCAAAACGAGCCCAAAAAAAAAAAAAAAAAACACAAAACCAAAAAAAATGAGGCAAAAAAAGAAAAAATATAAATGGCAAACAGAAAACAGCAGAAATAAGAGAAATGGGAAGCGCATGCAGCGAAATTCAATTACTACTATGACTGGCAATCGGACAGAGGAGGAGTGGGGAGGGAGGGGACAAAGAATGGTTCATAGAGGGAGGTGCTCAGTGGGGGTCAAAGGTGGAGCAGGATGTGCGGCTGTTGGGAACGTAACGAGACGTAACTGTTGTTTGCACATAAATTGTTTGTAGTTATGCCAATGCTCATAATGCATCTCTCTGTGAGTGTGTGTGTGTGTGTCTGTATGTGTGTGTGTGTGTGTGTGTGTGTTTGTACACAGTGCCATTTAGCACAACCCCCTCAGCTGCAGCCATTTCTCTCATGTGTCAATGAAAAACTGCGAGTAATCGCTATACAAAAAATTGAAACGCCAAAATGTCGCAGTTTTTCCAAGGCAATTTATGTGACCTCTTGCTCATGCTTTCTCTCTCTCTCTCTCACACATACTCTTGCCCTCTCCCTCTTTTTGTTTTATTACTTAACACGCATGTGGCCATAATTTTTGCTTTTATTAACCATGCGAACGCAACAACAGAAGCGCCAGCAAATGCCAGCTAAAGTAAAATAATGAAACAAATAAAAGAAATGCAATAAAATGTTGTAAAAATATGAGTTGAATAAATAAGTTCTTTAAGATATAACTTAGCTATGTCATATGAATTGGGCTTATGAAATGAATTAATATTTATTTAGTTCAGCTGTTATATGGGCGTAAGTCGGGTCATATACATATGTGGGGCAGTGTATACTCGCTTAAGAGTTTCTACTTTATTGAAAGTCACATAACTATATGTAAGTGAACAACCTCGTTAAGTAGGGGATTATTATTGAAAGTCAAATAACAATATCTGTTTTAACGACCCCGTTTAGTAGCGGATTGAGTATTAGGCTCGATAACAATCTGTTTGGCAATAAAGTTGGCCTATAAGCATATTCTGATACCAATAATCTAGCAGTTGTCGTGTTATTTCTATACGTTTGTCAGGCGTAAATGGATTTCAGATTATAAGATACATACGATTGCATAATTTAACAACTAATGTTATCGATAACTTACACAGCTGGTGCAGTATAGTTATCGACAAGAGTATCGTAATAGTAATGGCAGTAGCTTAATCACGCTTTAGACTTCACTTAGTATTAACAACTAAATTAAGCTCAAAGGCCAACAGCTTTAAGACTAACTGGACCCAATCTAGACCTAAAATATATCCTTTTACTGTGTTAAATACACATCATAGCTCTTTATTTCCCTAAGCTATACATTCTGTATTCGTTATCTTCTTATATTTGATTAATTTCTACTTAGATTACGTTATCAGAAAGTAGCAGCACAAGAACCTGTAAATATTCCATAATAAAAGAAGCAATTTTTCAAGCTATCGATAACACATAATTATTAAACTTTTATTTGCAACTTATAATTTTCAATTTGTTTTTAATCATTTAAATTAGTTTTGTAATAAGAATTAAAATTAAAAGGTTTGATTTGTTTTTACATAAAAATTTATGTGTAATAATTATTTTTTATTTGTATAATATAAATTAATTTTAATAGTTAAAAAAAAAATTATTTTAAAGTTAAATCAAAAAATAATTCTTATTTCTTAATTTTTTCTATACAAAGTATAATTGTTACGGTCCCTGATAAAAATAGATTCATAATCAACTGAAGCTTTGTTCTTAATGAGAAACTACAATTTCTTCTGGTATAGTAATTAGCAAGCAAAAATCCAATTAAACTAAATGCCTTGCCATAATTTTATGTCGCCTCATGCTTATGTTCCACATTTCATCTCGATTTATATGACTTGCAATTAAGTTTTTGCCATTCAATTAGCTTTATGTACACGCTCTAAGCACATCTATAATCCGAAATGTCTGACAAATAAAGTACCAGCAGTTGTTCAACCAGATATAAGACTCTCTCTCTGGGTGCCCAACACCCCCACTTCTGTATAGTTTCGCTCATATATTAAGCCAATTATAGCAGATTTATAACACTCGATTGCTTTAATAACATGAATTTAACCTCTTGATGTTGGGCTAAGCTGCAGCTAAGCCAAACAGATGGCAATCATAACTTTTTAATTAACCGCATGCAATATTGACCATGTCAAAAGCTTAACACAGACAGAGGCAGAGTGAGTAAGTGAGAGAGCGAGGGAGAGAGATGAAATCCATCAGCTAATTAACTGATATTTTATTTCGCATGCGCTGGCATTAAGGACCTCTTCAATTAACATATAATTAAAATGCTCTCAGCTCTCAATTTTATTATAGCCCCGAAAAAAAATTTCATCATTTGTTTAAATAATTGACGTCATAAAAGTGAAAGCCCCAGAGAGCCTAATGAGCGAATACTTATAGCACATAATGTCGACACTTTTGCCATCCCTTGTGCTTTTTCTCTCCCTCTCTCATTCTCTCTGTATCTCTCTCTCGCTCCCCTTTAACAATTAAAGAGCTCGTTTGCTGGCTGAATTATGTTGCCAGCTTAATAGTTTTTGCTCTAAGCACTTCAAGCAAGTTACGTGGCATCTTCATCTTCTTCTTTATCTTACTCTTCATTTTCTTCTTCTTCTTCGTCGTCGTCGTCTTCTTCTTCAGCCTGGCTGCTTGGCAAGTGAAACCCTCGAGCCAATTGCTCAATCATTCAACTAATAGACCAGGCGAAGATGCACTTTGCCTCGACTATGAACCCTGAACTGGGCGTAATTGCAACGTGCAGGGGCGTGGCCTGGTATGCCAGACACTGCATTGGATCTTAAGCGTGGCATTGTCTAATAGACAACCACTTAATTGGCCGTTCCAGTCCGAGCATACTCGACCGGCCACAGATAAGATAACAAATGCAATGAAAGAGAACCAATTAACTCGGGCAAATTTATATTATTCTTTTCTTCTTTTGCTTTTATTTTGTTTTTGGGGGAGCAGCAGAAAAATCAATTGAGCTGCGTTTTTCTTAGCAGGAATGTATTTGAGATGTCTTTTATTTCAAATCAACTAACCTGAGAAAATACTGAAAGACTGAGGGACATTTAAAGTAACTTGAAAGTAGTTTTTAGTGTTGTCTTGTGTGAAATCCAATTGAAGTTGAATTTCTTTTATGTTTGTTGTAATTAAAAAGTATACAGAAATTGAATTACACAAATGCAATTACAAACTTACAGAAATGTAAAAAAAAAATATCAATTAGAAACACATTAAATTACATAAAATAAACTATAAGAAAAGAAGCCAAGCAGAGTAATCTAGTAGGGAGTGCCTGACTAGCAGATACCCCATACAGAGCTGAGCAGAGCTGCTATTCGAATCATTCTACTCTTCTTTTACACATACATATGTATGTCCACAGCAGGCATTACATGCTCACACACATACACAAAAGCACACGCTCTGCTAACTGCGCAGTTGAAGCAGCGACTGCTTAGGCTTATGGACTTTTCAATGGAAATTAAATTGTTGTATAGCTTTTCTCCTAGATGGGCTTTCTGAATAAAACTTTCAGAGCATCATACTTTAAATACGTTATTTGTTAAATCGCATTTTCAATGGGCTCATAAAATCATATAATTTCTTAAGTATTTATTTTCCCAAACATACATATATACATACAACTTCAAGAAATCTTGAAAAACTTTAAAATAAAATTTTGTCTTTGTTGTTTCTATCTGAATTTAATACAATCTATAAATAAACTTTTTTTGCAATTTTTCTTTTTGTTTTTTGCTTTGGATAAAAATATGAATGTTCAATACTAATTGTCATATATATTTTATATATATTTCATGTAATATTTGACGATTTTAAATAAAATATATAATATTTAATAGTTTCATTTTAATGCAATTTGTAAAGCAACTTCGTTGCTATATTTATTTTTGTCTTTTGCTTGAAAGGATTTTTGAATAAAAAAAATAATTCAATATAATATTTAAAAATATTTAATTTAATATTTAATATTTAATATTTGACAATATTGACTATAATATGCTTTCTTAAATATTTAATACTATAAATAAATGTATTAAACACTTTATAAGGTGTACATTAAAAAAATCTGTGAGCCCACAAATGGATATAAGAATAAAGAGTTTAAGTATAAGTAAAAATACATGTATTAAATTATTAAATATATAATTTATATACCATAATCATCTAATCAATAGCTGAAAGTCCTGTAAAAGCTCTAACAGTCCCCTGTCTGTGCTTTACGGAAGACAAATGTTTTTAATGAAATCAGTAACTCAACGTCGATACAAATACATTTTCACAATAGAAAATGTCCAAGCTGCCATTAGGACAGAGGCATCATAACTCATACTTGATGTGCAGAAACGTGCAGAGCAGAGATTAATGTGTCTGGGCAGCAGATAAGCAAAAGTTGTGTGTGTGTCTGTGTGTGTGTGTTGTGAGTGTGTGTGTGAGTGTACAGCAGGCAACTGCAAGCATGTCTATTTCTTAGAGGTAAGAGGTCTTTCTGCTTCGCCCACCACCTAAATTGGCTCCAGCTTTGGCATTGCCATTACAATTCATTTATATGTGTGGCATGTTTTATGGCACACTTTGTTGTGCTGCCATTAATCAACATTAAAAGTGTCAACAACAACAACAACAGCAACAGCAGCAAGAAAAGAAAAGAAAATGTTGAGCCAGCTCCTCGCTATATGCAAAAATAAAATAAAAAGCGAAAAACGCTCATAAATAGCTGACAAGGTGCCGAGTAAAAGCTGCAGGCGTACACAAGAGAGAGATAGAGAGAGCGAGTGAGGTAGAGGGAGGAAGAGTAAGCAAGGTAAAGGTGTGCTGCTAAGCAATCAGCAGGTGTTTGTCATATGCCGCGAGTAATTTATTTGCCCTGGCAAGTTGTTAATACACCAGTTGCCAGTCTCGAGCTCCAAGCTCCCAGCTCCCAGCTCCCAGCTCGCCAGCTCCCATTCTCCATTATTCATTCCCCCGTCGCCTCTTTCAGCTCGATTTTCCAGCTATAGAAATTACTTTCATCATACTAGAAATGCTTCCAGCGAAGCTTTTCTGCTTCAACTTATTATTGATGATGCTTCTTTTCTTTTTTTGAAAATATTGCAAGACTTGCACCTTTACAAAAGTTTTATATTACAATTTCCATTAGTTAAGCTAGGGAAAACTTTAAATTTGCACTATGCAGCAGCTGCCAAAATTCAAATTGTTTTATTTCAATGAGCCAAACAAATAAGTTTACTAAATAAATTTCAATTAAATATTAAATAAATATATTAAAATTATATAATACATTAAATATTAATTTAATATATTTAAATTATATAATTAATTAAATATTAATTTAATATACTGTAAAATATTTGAAAAGTTTAAAAAGTTTAAATTTAATGAGCCAGCCAAATAGTTTACTAAATAAACTTAATTGATATGTTAAATGAAATGAAAATATATTTAAATTATATAATAAATTAAAGACTAATTCAGTATATTAAATAATAATAATAATAATAAAAATAATAAATTAAATATTTAAAAAATATATTTCAATTACATATTAAATAAATATATTTAAATTATAATATAAAATAATAAAAAATAAAAATTAAAAAAATAAATTTAAGTTCAATAATAAATTAAATAATAAATTAATATATTTCTTTAATATAATAAGTTAAATATTTATTTAAAATTTTCTTTAAATAAAATTAAAATAATTAAATAAATTAAATCAATATCAAAAATTATAAAATAATTAAAAATTAAAGAAATATATTAAAATTATACAATCAATAAGCATAATAAATTAAAAATTTATGTTACAATCTTCAAAATATTATTTTAAAAATTTCCTTTAAATATACCCAATAAAGTATTTGCTTCTAAATAAAATACACAAAAAACAGAAATGACTGAAATGTTACAGTAACATGCATTAAAACTGAAATCAAATATTTTGGTATCTTGAGCTTCTATCTTCACTTAAAGACTTTGCAATCAAGCTATTACAATCGAAGCACTGCCAATCAAAGAATTCAATTATTGTTAAAGAAACTTTGCACAATGTTAACACAAGCTCACTCTACTTCAACCACAACTCCCCAGCCAGAACCCAGCAGCAGCTGAACAATCTTTTTAAATGCTTGGCGCTTTACGCTCGACCTTTGGCACAAAGTCAGCGGTTTATAAAATGTTTTGCATTTAAATTAAATTGAATAAACCGCTAATCCAATTCACTGGCCATGCCCAGTTGCTGCTCAGTCTGCCCTTTCCTACTCTCCCCGTCTCAGTCTCCAACTGTCTCCCTCTTGACAGCAGCGCAAACAAAAGCCAGACAAGTAACAAGGAACACAAACAATTTCCATATCCTTCCGTTGCCATTGTGAACTGTTCTGCCAATTAATTTGCATGTTGAGGGCGCTGCCATTTTAAAGTTTAGCAGCCATTCGCTATACAGTTAGACAAGCCATTTAAAGCTGCCACGCCCAGAAAACAGCATGACAATGTCAATTAGCTGACCCCGAGCTCAGCAACGCCAATTGCAGTCTAAGAGAGGGAGGGGGAGAGTCAGAGAGAGAGGGAGAGAGGCAATGACTGACTTGCACGCTTCACTGCAGGCACCCAAAAAGCTCGCTATAGATTTTACACACTGTCAGCAGCTGTGTATGTGTGCGTGTGTGTGTGTGTGTGTGTGTGTGTGTGTGTGTGTCTGTGTGTGTGTTGGCGCGTGTGCTTAATGTACCGCAACAATGGCAACTACAGCTCTTGGCGCGACTGCTGCTTTTGGCGTCTTTAGTTGACCAGAACTCCAGAGCTCTGCAATTGAAACAAAGCAACACAGTTGTTGCTCTTGTTGCTCTTGTTGTCATTGTTGTTGCCTGTGTTGTTGTTGTTGTGGCTTTTATTAAATGTGTGCTCCAGCTATAACTATATGAAGTTGCCCTGGCCACAGCCAGCTAGCCAACAAATGCTGACTCACAGCCTTTAAATTGCACCGTCATGAAAATAGTAGTCGAAGCCAGTTCTGAGCACAGCTTTAAAGCAAACCAATTTACTCAAACAACAAGCTTGGGCTTTGTGTCTGATTGACGGGCTAACAAGTAAAGCCAGCCAAGGCTTAAAGTTTTGAATTCATTCAAGAAAATTGGTTTATCAGTTGACCAGAGGCTTCATCAATTCTTCATAAATTGGAGTTGCTCTTTATGAAATGATTAAACAAGAATATGAGAGTCAGTCATACAAAAATTGACCTCACGGTGACCTTATGAATGATTTTCTATGCATTCATAATATCATTAATACTGCTTCAAAATAATACCAAGATAGATTTACTGTCTCAAATTATATTAAAAGTATAAACAACAAAACTATTTTTATTTTTTATTTTTTTTTTTTTTTTTTTATGACAATAATAAATAATACATAATTTTCCATACATATTGACATAATGTTGCTTCAAAATAAACTCAGCAAATTATATTTAAACTAAGAGCAGCAAAATCATATTTTCTCAAAATATTTTTCTCTTATTTTGTTATTGCAATTTTTTTTCCTATTGCTTTCATGCCATCAATCTAAATTTATTTTATTATTGTCTCAAATTACATTTAAATTAAAAATATGTTTCTCTTATTTTGTTATTGCAATTTATTTTTCTATTGCTTTCATGCCATCAATTTATCATCAATTTATTTTATTATTGTTCTCTTAACTCAAAACCCAATTTAATACAATTATTTCCAACTAATTCAAACTTTTTTGCTTGCTTTGTTTCATCACTAGAATACAAATTTCTTTGATTAACTTTATTTCAATACATTTCCGGCCAACTCGTTTAATTAAATTCCGTTTGGTTAAGCTCTATTGAGTTTCTCGTAAAACTTCAAAGCTATCAAAGTCATAAACGTCAGCAATTTATAAGTTCTCACCTGTCAAATGGAATGCTGTTAAAACTGCCAACACTTAATACAATATCTGTCAAATTTATCGCTTACTTCACCACAGAGCAATTTGTTCACAATGCATTTTGACAGTTGCACACAAAGGAAAGTTTGAACATGGCAGTCGGGCATATCAGATTAACAAATTAATTCACTTGGAATAAATATAAAATAATATTTAAAGGTATTTTGAAATTGGAGGTCATTAATGAACCAATAATAAAAGCCAGAATGAACCAAAATCAATAAGACTTGAATCATCCATATAAAGCTGGACTTTAAGTTATTTGATAACCAAGTATAAAGCAGACAGAGATGATCAGATCAATACAGTTTTTGCCCTTTAGGTTAAAGGAAAATTTATATACTGTCTATAGTATATCTAAGTATATACTTAGATATTTAAAATATCAATCAAATACCTCTTGATAATTGAGTTTGTATTGGAAAAGTTACATTATAATAATACATGTATAATTAAGCATGTATGTAGACGTGTATAACTACTTAAAATATTCTATAGATATATTAACACTTCAATATATATTATATATTTCAAATGTCCATCAAATACCTCTAGATAATTGACCTTGTGTTGGAATAGTTAAATTATAATATCCCCGATAACACATGTTCTATAATACATACTATATATATATATAAACACTTTATATAAACGTAGATATGCATTTGTATATACTCATAAATAAATATAATATCATTTTATATTTCAAGTATTTAGCTCTAGTCCATATACCCTTTTCAATTAATGAACCCGTATCAAAATGTGGCCTGCATCGGTCATAAGCGTAAATCAATAATTATTAAATACATTTTGTTAATTACATTTTAATAACTTCCATAGAAAACATTTTGCTGTAATTAGCTTCCATAAATATTGAACTTTTATTGAAGCGTGTCAATTTGTGTTATTATTAAATATGTACAAAAATAAATGCTAAAGCCAATTAATATAAATATAGATATGCAATTAAAAATAGTCATGCCACAATTATTTTAACTTTTACTGATAGTAAAAGTGAATATCAAATAAATATATAATATATTAAAAATATTAATATATACAGCAAGCAAATGCAACAAAAGTGAATTGAGCTAATAAAAGATAGAAATCAAACAGCAGTGCCTTGAGCAATCGATTGAAACGACAGAATCTCAATCTCAAACAGACAAGGCATAAATCAAAAAGCTTTAAGCATCAAGTTTATGACATGAACTTAATATATCAATAATCATATTTCTTTTATTGAGCACATCAAATCAAAATATTCAAATATTTATGGCAAGCACAAAAGATTCAGGTATAAAAGTAAAAACAAATGAATAGCTCAGATTTTATGGCTGCAGCCAAAGGGGTTGCAATCGAGCGACGAATGGTTTAATTTAATGCTTAATGCAATATTTTTATTTTTATTCATTTTTCTTTTCTTTTCTGCTTTTATACATGTATATTTTAAGCGCATTAAAGGAACTGCACACAGCTTACGCTGACCTCCGCCTCCTTCTCCACACTTTTTGGGATTGCATCCGAGCGGTGGTTGCGAGTAGCTCTCGCATTTCCCAATTTATAACCACAATAAACCGCAACAAAAGCGACAATAGCAACCATAAACTGCAGTCGGTTCTTGTTGCTGTTGCTGTTGTTGTTGTTGTTGCTGCTGTGCCCCCAAACATATATAAAATGTCATAAAAATATGAGAGCAAAGGCAATAGCAACAGCAACAGCAACAGCAACAGCAAAACCAAACTGAAGTAAAATTCAGCAGGCAGGCATATATGAAAAATGAAATGCCAAAAATGCTTATCCTCACCCTCGCCTCGACTCGGGCCCCTCTTGCTCTTGCCCAATTCGCATTCCCGTTTCCTTCCTCTGAGGCTCTGTGGCTGCACAAGTAACACAATTTTCTGCTCGAAATGCTAAATTCACATAAATTATACCCTATATCGAATGGTTTGAGTTGGTGGGTATAATTGACGGAATATAGAATGCGATTGTGCATAGATATACAAAAATTTAAAGTATAGTTTTTGTAAATTCATCATAAAGCAAATCTAGAAATCAAAACATTTTTATACCCTGAACCCATTAAAAATGGGAAATCAGGGTATAATGGTTTTGTTAAAAGTATGTAACAGGCAGAAGGAGGCTTGGCAGACCCCATAAAGTATATATATTCTTGATCAGGGCGACAAAAAAAGTTGATCTAGCCCTGTTCGTCTGTCTGTCTGTCTGTCCGTCTGTCCGTATGTTTGAACGCGTCGATTTCAGAAGATATAGGAGCTAGAGACTTGAAATTTGAAACAGTAGGTCCGTATATTGCACGCGCAGATCAAGTTTATTTTTAAAAATCGATAACTGCTTCTGTTTTTTTGTTATCGATAAAAAACCTTATCGAAAATCAGTTATAAAATTATATCTTCTACACCTTTGAAGATAGAGTCTCCAAATTTCAAATGTAGAATCATGTGTATTTTTAAGATTTTCGGTTTTTGTCATATTTCACCCCCCACCCCTCATAACACCCCCTTTCCTACAAGTTTGCAAAAACCGTATTTCAAATACTAGAGACTTGTGAGTTGATACATACACACACTTTAATGTTATTATCACGGTCTAAAAGTTTTATCAAGATTGTCCGTCTACAAAAAAAGTTATTAAACAATTAAGTTCTCAAAGTAAGCTCACATGGCAGCCCATGCCTTCTTATACGTGTGTGTTTATGTGTGTATGTGTGTGTGCATGTGTAAGTTGAAGTGGAACGACGAATTATTAAAATATTAGTTCCTGGAAGGGTTCAGGGGATCTCGTAGTCGAGCAGTCTCGACTAGAGCTTTTTTACTTGTTATATTCAATATTTCAATTTATTTTATAAATATTTTATATATTAATTTATTGTTTTATTTATTTATTATTATTTATTTATTATTTATTATTTATTTTTATTTATTTATTATTATTTATTTTTTATTATTTATTTATTATTATTTATTTATTATTATTTATTTATTATTATTTATTTATTATTATTTGTTTTAATGTTATATATACTTGTTATTTATAAAATTTTATTTTTACATTTTAGATTTATTTATTTATTTATTTTTTTTAATACTACATTTATTTATATTTTATTTATTATATATATATTTTTTTATCTATTTACTATTTTTAATTTTATTTTAATGCTACATTTATTTATAATTATTTATTTTATATTTTAAAACATTTTATATTTAATTATTATTACTTCGATTATATTTTATTTTAATGTTAAATTTATTTTTTTTTTTTTTATTATTCATTTTATTTAGATTGAATTCACATTTATATTATTTTTTTAGAAATAAGTTTTTTAAACAAAATTTGTTTTAAATAATTATTTAATTAAATATTAATTACTCTTGAAAATTTGTATAATTCTTTGAAAAAAATATAGTTTCACATATTTTAGATTTATAGATTTTCAACTTAAAAATTGCACAGGTCAATAAAATATGAAGTAAAAATAATTAGCTTATAACTTGAAATCAACCAAAGAAAATTTTTATTTCTCTTTTGATATTTGTTCAATAAGCTTGATTATGTTAAAAGGAGATCATGATAGGTATACTCTCGTTTCAAAATTAAATTTATTATTGAAAAAAAGACAGTGGAATCTGAATCTGGCCTGTTAAATATTTCGATTTTGAAATATCTTTTATTTTCTTTATTTAAGATAATCCTTTAATATACCTTAAACTTTCCCTTTTACTTTTCTATTATTTTCACTAATGACATCTCAATCTTTCCTATAGAATTCCATCGTTTAGCCACAGTTTTAATTAAGAGACAACAACTTTTCTTAACCACCCTCACCTTTCCCCGACTTTCCAGGGCATTTGCTATTTGACCAACTTACAAGTTGAGTAAGCAACTGCCTGTTATAGTTTGTGACTTGCCTTATTTATGCAGCACCGAAAATAAATTTGCACTTGTTGTTGATGGTGAATTAAAATGCACAACAGATTTATATGCACATGGGGGCACAGAGCATAGACTCCCTGCTCCACATTCCACATGATGCCACAGACGAGCCACCAGCCCAGCCCCTTGAGCCACCCACTCGCAAGGTATGCAGCGAGCAGGAGCAAGACTTGAGCCAAGTCGAGTTTTGTGGGCGCATTTAGATTTTATGAGGGGCTTCCACGCAAACAACTTTCTAGTCCCACCTGGAGTCCAAGGCAAAGTTTTCGGTTTGTGGACGACGACGACGACGACGACGACGGCGGCCAAAGTTTAGCGTAATAGGTAAAACAAAGCCAACCGCAAAAACTTGGACTTATCATTAAGGTGAAATATATACGCTACGAGGGGTAGTTGTGTGATATGTGTGGAGGGGCTAGGGTGCTAGTGGTGTGATATGTGGGCGCCTGGCGCTATGCAACATTTTGTTGCCACTCGCAGCCCTCGCACGGGCAGCCATTAGACAGACGTGCGTTGCAGGAGCTGTCACGCAGTGTGGTCTCTGCGAGGGAGAGTGGGAGAGAAAGAGGGTGAGTGTGTGTGAGTGGGCTTGTGTGTGTGTGTGGTTATAGCCACAACAGTGGGTGTCAATCAATCAGAATGGCAGCTAAAGTGGGAACGGGGGATACGACCAAAAGATTGGGTTCCATTTCGTTGGTGCGTGTTTGGCTGCCGCTTGGTTGCACTGAAACGACGTAATGTGCGGTATTTGCTGCACTTAACGAGATGCCTACCACACACACACACACATGCACACCAATACCAACACAGTTGATTTGTGTTGGCCAGAGTATGTGCAATTTGGCCATCAATCATATGCTTCAATTTCGCCTCTCTAAATTTAATTGACTTTGATTTTGTAAAGTTGACCACTGTTTAGGTATGTGTGTGAGTGTGTGTGTATGTGTGTGTGAGTGTGTGTGTGTTTTGTCTAATTTGGTTCGTTTTGCTGCTGATTGAGTGACAAATGTTTGATGTATTCGGAAATTGGATTGATGCTAGCGCTAAGTGCTATGAACATCAAATACAAATCGTTTGACAAAATTGCATTTGTCATGCTTTTTTATACCAATTTGCTCTGGTTGTTTGCTCTTCATTTGTTGTTGTTGTTGTTGTGGTTGTTGTTAATGTTTTGGCTGTCAATACAGTTAAAAGTTTTATTGTACGTATTTGAGTTGGGCTTACATCGATTATCGAAAACCAAGCAAATACATTTATAGGATATAGTACCAAAAATTGTTTTCACTTTTTGTTTGTAGTTGACAAATTCTTTGTTTGACTTTTCACTTGTTTGTTCTTTATTTTACATTGCAGGTCTTTGTCACATATCAAGAAGACAAAATAAAAAACCAATTGTTTATAGTTGATAAATATTATTCAATGCTAGATTCAGGAAACTTTGCCAAGACAAATTAAACATGGAAAAGTTAGTCAAATGTTCAATATTAAATAAATATTAGTTTGCAGACATTATTTATAAAAGAGAATGACATTGAATAAAGAGTAAGATATTTGTTTGCTTTTTTATATTGTTAGAATAGTCTGAAAAACAAATATGAAAAGTTTTGTTTACTCAACTTTTTAACCTATGTATATCTAAGAGAATAATTCTGTGGAAGGCTTGTGTATAACAGAGTTAAGAAATTACAATCGAATCTATTTGGTAAATACATCTTTTATATATTTATTCAAGCTGACTCACTTATTTAAATAATATTTAATAACCTGTGTATTATCTAATATACATATTCTAAAATAATAAAATATTATCCCTTAGCTGCAGCTAGATAAGAATGCAAAATGAGTCTCAAGACTCGAGTACGATTTAAAATGCAGAAAAAGGGACAGAAATGTAAGCTTGTGTGCATGACAAATATAACACTTCCAGTCACTAAAAGCAGTTTTTTAGACTGTCATCTTAGGTATATAAGACTAGGAGGATTTGAGGTAAATAAAACAGTTCAAGTCTTGAAATCATCAAATGAAATCATCAAATCCTTTAACTATCTATACAATATTGTTAAAAGTTTTCTTTACACATATATAAAATATGCATTTTAAGAGCTTGAAATTATATTTATATATGTGAAATATATTTGATTTATATTTATTTATTTTTATTATTCTTTATATTCATCTTATACATATTTATATTTATATAAATTAAACAAATTTATAGACACATTTAAATTAATTTTTTTTCTTTCAGTTTATTAATTTATGAAATAGAACTATAACTAGTTGATAATTTAAAATGGCTAGCATTTTTGTAAAAGAGAGTTAAAGCAAGTGACGCCAATATTCATTTACATATTTATCTAAACTGATAATTATTTGAGCTAAAACATTTTATTTGTATTTTACCAGTAATAGTAATTATTTGAATTCAAATGGCATAATTGCAAAATCATAGAAATTATTGCAATTAAAAGCAATTACTAAAATGAATGTGTTAAGTATGTACATCGTTCATATATATATATATATATATATATATATATATATGAACGATGTACATACTTAACACATTCATTTTAGTATATATATATATATATATATATATATATATATATATATATATATATATATATATATATATATATATATATATATATATATATATATATATATATATATATATTAAATATATATATTTATTTTTTAATATATCTAATAGATAATTATATATGGATTATTATAGATATTATCTGTACAGGAATTTAATGATGCACACAATACATATATTTCTCGTTGTATACTAAGAGTAAAGTGGTTTAATACACTTACAGCTTTCGTTCTAAATTTAGCTAAGGCTGTTGCGACTTATTAGACATGAAAAATGCAGAGATGGCAAATTGGTAATATTTATTAATTAAATTGTTGTTGTTTTTTTCTAAACCACAAACGTGACTTTTTAGAGCAATACTGAGACTACCAGAGACTTGAAAATTTTAATACATACATATAATCATATATACAACTCCTGGATAGAAATATATTTCAAGACCAATAGGAGTATAAAACTGTATTTTTCATAGAAGAGCAAGGACACCAAGATCTGACAAATGTTCAAGTGTCTCGAACATGTAATATAATATAATAATAAAATAATTATAGCATAGCAATTGGACGTCAATTTATTACAATATCGATAATTAAAATGTTAACAATAACATAATGTTGAAAATGTAATTGAAATTAACATTAAAATGCAAACATGTTATCTAGCTAGTTAACTAACATTACTCCCACTTTATACTTCAACTGTCTATTAAATTTTAAATCGAACCACATCGTCCGTTCTCATCACCAATTAAACCCAGCATCTCCAACACATAATAGCAGACTTAGCTCTAAATGTAGGGCAGCTCAACAGTAATTAAAGAACTATTAATACAAAATGTAAAATCTCTGTTAATTTTTCAGCAAAAATGAAGGAAGAGAAAATAGAAAAGGCATAAATGAAATGCTATTTTCAATTTCATTTTTATTTTAAAAACCTATTTTAGTTACATGACAGACCCAAATTAGGAATTCCAACTGGGCTAAGCGAGAAAAGCCTTTTAAGCTTTTTATAAACATTACAAATTAAAATTAAACTGAAAATGAGAGAGTGAGAGAGGGAGAGAGAAAGAGAAAGACAGAGAGAGAGATAATAAATCTGTAACTAAATCGGAGCTTTTAAATGGATTTCAAGTTCGTGAGAGTGACACAAAGGTGAGCACATAAAGCTGAGCTCGTGTTTATCAACGTAATTATGATAAATAGATTTGCTTTTAGCAATTAACACCTGCAACAGCAGCAACAGCAGCAGCTGGCCCTAAGACAGAGATTCTAAATGAGGCAACGAGACAAAAGAGAGAAGAGAGAAACGGCGGCATTCAGCTGAGCTTCTCGCTAATTGGCAAACCGCGTTTTGGACCAGGCAAAGGTGAGAGAGGCGAGAAGAGACGATGACGAAGGTGTTATATGAAATGTTTATAAATAATTAATGTAAAGCGACGCACAGCAGCTCAGTTCAGGTATGTGAGAGCCGCAAGGGCTTTCTCCAGTATTGGATTGCCGAAATGCGAGCAATTAATTATTCATAATTAGCCGCTGACTAAATGTTTAACCAAATTCCTTGACAGCGTGTATTTTATTTGAAATGGGACTCTGAGAGCGCTCGCTTTTACAGTTGTTGGCCAACAATGCGAATGCTGTTTATATTGCGGTTCAGCTATAAAAGTTGGCCATTACAGAGAGAAAGAAAGAGAGAGAGAGAGAGAGAAGAGAGCGAGAGCGAGAGCGACTGTCGCATTTATTGTGATTTATGTGCGGCGTTTAGCTGTTGCGCACCATGAAACTGCCATTTAACAAATTTTTTCAAATTAGCAAAAAAAAACAAAACAAAAAGAATTTTGATTGTATTAGGATATAGCTGAGGAATGAAGCAGCGAAAGTTGAGAGAAAGTCAGAGAGCTGTGACAGAAACTCTCAGCAATAAAAATCATCTGTCAACGTGCTAATTTTTAAGCCCTGAGTAAGAGTTGAGGAATTTTAAATTCATAATTAAGTAGGATATTGACCTTAGACTTGTAGACTTATAAAGCAAAAAAGAAAACTCAAAAAACAAAAACAGCTTTTGCCTTTGGACTTTTGCAATTTGAGCAATGTGTTGATTAGCCTAATATGGAAAGCTTTTAAGATTGTTAAGCAGCGTTTATTATTATTTCAGTTTGCACAATTTATTCCTTACTTTTATTATATACTATATATTTTTTTTATCAAGTTTTAAATCCATAGAATACAAAAATTGCAGCTTAATAACTTAAGTATGATTAAGTAAATATAATATTTATATAAATTCCTATACGCAAGAGATGGTTATGGTTATAGTTAGTCAATCGTTTTGGGAAAGCCCATTTTAAGCCAAATATATTTAGCTTTGTCGGAAATTTATATTTGTTAAGAGATTGCGGTGATTCATTTCTTTTTCTCTCTATCATTCACATGCTTTTTTCGCTCTCACAACAAATTGGCATGATCATGCTAAATTAACGCTCGTAGCTCGAGCATATTACAATTAATTATCGTCTTGACTATTGATATGTATGTATGTATATAGTTACGGACAGCACGACAGCCAAAGTGGCGTATAGACCAAAGTGTGAAAACTTAAGGCGAACAATAAAGTGAGCATATAGTGTGTTGAAATTGCTTGTATTGACTTCAAGCTACATGAAAACTCTTGATGGCTTAGCACTTCAAATCTTCACCGTCGCATGGAATACTGCAAATAGTATTTATATAATAGGTTGAATGGTATTACTAACCTTTTTGCTCAAAATACAAATCATCGATACTGAACTTTTAAAATTTGAACTATTTGAAATTTCGAAAGAGTCTTTGTGAAGCGTTTTTAATGCAATCAACTCAATACACTATACATTTTTAACATAATAGATTCATATTTTAAAAAGAAAATTATCTACATTATTGTATACACTTAAGTTTATTTTGTCATGAATGGTCTTTTAAGTTATTTTGAAAATTAAACGCT
The DNA here is from genome assembly GCA_035045345.1 of Drosophila hamatofila. Taxonomy (NCBI): domain Eukaryota; kingdom Metazoa; phylum Arthropoda; class Insecta; order Diptera; family Drosophilidae; genus Drosophila; species Drosophila hamatofila. Next base: position 10,628,841 of record JAWNPA010000011.1, read on the forward strand.
TTGCCTTAAATATATGTCTATTCATTATAAAAAACTAATAAATACAAATATAAATAAATATAAATAATAATATAATAAATATAAATAAATAAATAAAAGAAGTAAATAAATAAATAAAATAAATAAATAAAATTATTTAAAAAAAATAAAATAATAAAAAAAGGAAATAAAATAATGAAAAAAATAATAAATAAAATTAAATAAATAAAAAATAATAATTAAATAAAAAAAATAATATTAATTCATTATATTAATAAATAAATAATAAAAGACAACATAACTGCAAAAAAAAAATTAAATAATTTTTTTTTTTAAATTATAAATATATTAAATATAAAGTGAAGAAATAGGTAAATATAAAAAAAATAGCTAAACTAATAAATAATATTTTTTTTTAAATACATAAATAATAATAATAATAACAAAAATAAATAAATACAGATAGACCTCCTTTTTTTGCTCTATACAATCAATCCCATTAGCTATTCGTTCATAATACAGCTACTTGTTTTTTAAATGCTTTGTAGATACGTCTAGACATAATATACTCATATCATATAAACATACATATATTCACATAGTATATATTCAATATATATCTTTAATATCTGTATCTATATGTATCTTTATCTATATCTATAGCCAGCTACATCCCAGGCTTAAATTTGATTGCGTCAAATTCTTCAAAACTGATTTAACCGACGGGTTAGCAAAGTTCAATTCCGTTTTGACAGTGAGTTATGAAAATATGCGCACAGCAAAATTGTTCATATTTTTGGAATGTCGTCTAGTCGTTGTCTACTCACACACACACGCACACGCACTTCAATATATACATATATATATATATATATATGTAAGTAGACTGTTATGCTGCGGCAGCTGCTGAAGAGGCAACTGTCGCTCGTTGTGCATGGAGCACAGCAACAGCCACAACAACAACAACAACAACAAGGGCAACAACTTTATATTTATGTAAATATTTAGCAACAACAAACAAGCCAGCTGCCGGACGAGCACTCAACTCAGGTGTTGCCCCACCGTCTCGAGTCTGCGGGCGAGGCACGTGTATGAATATTTAAGGTAAGCACTGTGTCAACTGGGAGGAACAGCGGCAGCAGCAGCAGCAGCAGCAATAGCAACTAACTGCTGCCTGGGACGCGCGTCTAGACAAACTTGAGCTCAATTTTTGGTAAACTCGCAAGAGACACAGACAGACACACACACACATAAAAAACACGTGCACACACACACACACACACACTCACACACATTTAGCACACGCGTAAAGTTTTCGTCAGACAGTGTGAAATAAATTTGTATTTTTTTAAACATTTTTATTTACTTAACTTTAGCACGTTTTTGCTGTCTGTATTTAATCTAAACACTTGTATTAACAGCTAATTATTTGTTATTATTAAATATTATTAAATTTGGGGCTACTCACTCAGCAATGCTTTTAGATAACGGCCAGCGCTCCATGGAGGCCTGATATTTCATATTCTCGATTTGCTTCTTTAATGCGTCCCGATCCATGTTTTGTAGAGCACTGGGATCCATGGCGGCTAAAATTTATCCACATACCACCCCTGCAAAGCCAACAGAGAACAACAGTGAGCGAAATGTTACCAGATGCTATAAAAGCTGCAAAGCTGCAGTCGCTCTCTCACTCTCTCACGCTCCCACTCTCTCGCACTCCCACTCTCCCTCTCGCCCTCTCTCTCTCTCCCTCTCTCTCTCACGCACATGCCTTTACTCTGCTGCTTTATCGCACCCTGCACATTCCCAACTGGGGGTTTGTTTATGGTGGGAGTTGCTTTAGGGGTTGCGTTTGGGTTTGTTTTGTTTTGCTAAGCACCCTGTATGCCTGTACGGCCGGTGTCTGGCTGAGCTGAGCTCAGCTGACGCATGCGCCAACTATGCACAACAAATCAATAGAGAGAGTAAAAGTGAGAGAGAGAGAGAGTGAGCTGAGAGAATGTTAACAGCGCCGCCTGAAAGGCTGCTATAAAAACACGTTTGCCGTCGCTGTTAAGCGTGCTCAAACACATTTGTTTACCTCCGCATGCGGGCGGTGAGTTTTTTTCTTCAGCCTTTTTGTTTTGCAGCCAAAAATAAAAGGGCGCGCCCGAAAACTTACAAAATGCTTGGCCAAAAAGCAGAACCGAAATGCACAAGAAACAGCTGAGCCAAGCACGCAGCTGCCACACGCGTGGCCAACACTCTGCCTCTCCCCCCCTCTCTCTCTCTCTCAGTCTCTCTCCCTGTCTCTCTCACACTCTCCTGCTTGACCGGCTTTGGCGCTGTAATTTATGAATCTTTTGCTTTGTTTATTTAGTAAAGACGGATTTTGTCTCTTTTTTTTTGGGTTTTGTTTTCGTTCACTCGCCTTGTCATAAATAAAAGCAGCGTGTCAAATACTGTTCTTCTTCTTGCCTCAATTTTTGTTTTGCGTGCTTGGATGGCTGGGTGCGAAAAGTGAATAAGGGCGGTGCGAGAATGATGCGTGTGGCGGCACAATTAATTTTTGTTAGCTGCGAATTGTTTAACTAAGCGTATTTATTGCCTGTTTTCGCAAATAAATTGAGTAGAATAGAATATGTAGTTAGCTCTGAAGAATTTGGGCAAAAATAAACATATAAGATAACATGCGTAATTTGCGACTTTGAATAAGAATTCCAAATTATTATAAATAATTTATAATTAAACAATTCTAATTCTAATTATTTTATGATGATTTTGTAAGACTTTATAATTTTTAAAATTTTATGCCAAATTAAAAGTATAATTTTTAAAATGTTAATCAATAAAAAAAAAACATGTAAGAAATGAATAAAAAAAAAAATTAATCAAAAAATATAAGTCTTAAATTTTTCATAAAAGCCGAAAAAACTAACTTTTCATTTTAATTTCATTAAAAAAATACAACAAAATTCTTTTTTTAAAATTTTAAAGAAAATATTTATGCAAAAACATGGAACTAAAAAAAAAAACTTTTAAGGAGATAAGGAGAAAATCTACTAAATTAAAAAAGTTGAGTTTTAAATGTATTAAAATTAGCATAATATTGTTAATTTTATTTATTATTATATATTGTCAATTTTAATAAGTACATTTAATACTAAAATTTGTAGCTTGAGAACTTAAACCATTATTATTATTATTATTTAAATTAAATTTCTTGAATATCAAAAAGTTAAAAAAAAGCTCAAAAAATTAGTTGTTAAAATATTTAAGTTAATAAATATGCTAAAATATATATATCTATAAATAAATAAAATTCATTAGCCCAAAAAAAATCCAAAACTTATTATTTATATTAATATACATTTTTAATAATAACAATATATTAAATACAAGTTAACTTTGATATATTTCGCGCTTTATTAATTCTCAGTTGAACTTAACATAACCAAGCTATGCACCTAACACAGCTCTGTTAGACAATACAACAGTGCTCTGTTAGCTATAACAGACACTGTATCCACTTTTACCTCTAGCACAGACACAAACCCAGCGTAACAGAACTGCTAAAAGTCTCTGTAAATTGGCTCTGTTAAGCTGCAAATTTATCGCATGCAACATATGAACACTGGCTGCGCTTTCGTGGCTCATAATAAGCTAACGACTGTCACATCATCAAGAACTAATACCGAACTCAAATAGAAAACCGCAACATAGGCGAGTAAACAATATCGAGGGTCCAGGGGCCTAGCTGCTGCGGGTCTGACAGCGGACAGACAGCTGTGAACCGCAAGCGGCAGCTGCTGCTGCCCAAAATGTGAAGTGCCCCAAAAGGTGGAGTCGGTTGACTTCCCATGTCCAGTGAGTCGAGCTGGGTCTGACTCCATCCACCCTGCCACAAAGACCTGACACCAAACTGGAGTGGAGGCCGCCCTGGACCATGATGCACAGCTGTCGCTTTTGTAGGTGTAGCTGGGAATACAAAAGGGACGAACCGGCTAGCTGGCCAGCTTTTCCGTGTATTGGCCAACTGGCCAGCTGGCCAGCTGGCCAGCTCTTCATATACATACATATACAGACATGTATATGCACATCATTTTTTGTCGCTTCGCTAGACAAGTGACAGCGGTTGTAGCAGCTCGCTTGCTTGCCTCTTTCTCTTTCTCGTTCTCGTTCTCGTTCTCATTCTCGCCTCCTGCCAGCCAGGATTTTAGGCTTTAAGCCAAGCTGTCCGGCAGCTTGAGGCAACTGTTTTTTTTTTTTTTTTTTTGCTTTTTACATCACGTCTGCTTTAAACACTGGCCAAAGTGTTAATGGCAAAAATTTTATTGTGCGAGCCCAGATTTAATGTGGGCCTGCTCGGCCCGCTTGGCTGGGCTGCTTTACTTCTGTGTTAAACACGGGTCCCGCCTGCTGTGCCCGTGTGCATGTCCGTTGACAGCCCTGACCAGCAGCACTAAAAGCTTAAAGTTGGTTTAATTAAAAGTTTTACTGCCCAGCTCGCCTGTTACCACATGGCCAACAGCTGTCCCCTTGGCCAGTTAGTCCAGCAAATTCAACAAAATTTCTTTGATATCCGAAAGAAATTCTTGTAGATTGCCCAAAAAAACTATCTTGGGAGATATTGAGCAGATAGCTATCTTTAAAGTCTAATTAATATAAAGAAGAGTTGAGGAAATTTGTAAATATCTTGAAATAGTTTCGATATCCTAGTCAAGCCCTCTTTAGGGTTCTTAGTTTCCTGGCAAGATTGTCAAAAACTCTTTTCGAGAGTTATTGAGAGGTTAGCTAAAGTCTATTTGATAAAAAGAGTAAAGGAAATTTGAACATATTTTAAAGTTGCTACGATATCTTATTAAAATTTTATTGAAAAGATAACTAAAGCCTAATGAATATAAAGAAGAGTAAGAGAAATTTATAAATATCTTGAAGCCGCTTCGATATAAAATTCTAGCTCCCTTTAACCTTTTTTAAATCTAACAGATTGTCAAAAACTCTTTTCGGTATTTATTGAGCACTTAAATCTAATAATTATGAAAAAATATTAGAGAAAATTTATGAATATCTTTCAATGGCTAGCTAAAGCCTTTTTAATATTAAGTATATTTAAACGTAAAGAAAATTCATAAATATCTTGCTGTTGCTATTTCTGTTTTAAATTAGCCTTTTTAAATTTTTTATTTATTTCATTATTTAAATTTTGTATTGATTTTAACTAATACCTAATGAATACATATAAAGAAGAGTAAAGAAAATTAATAAATATCTTTAAGTCGCTTCTATATCTTACTCTAGACTTCTATAGCCATCTTAGAATTTTGGAAGATTATCAAAAACTATATTTGGTATTATTGAGAAGATAACTAAAATCCAGTTAATATAAAGTAAAATGAAAAGTAAAAGGAATTCAAATATATTTTCGTCGCTAGCTAAAGACTAATTAGTATGAAGTATATTCAAAGTAAAGAAAATTCATAAATATCGTCCAGTCGCTTCAATATCCTACTTTTGCCCTCTTTAGCAGACTTAAAGTTCTAGCAGACCGCCAAAAACTATTTGAAGAATTATTAAGATAGCTTAAGTCTAATTAATATAAAAAAATTTTATAGAAATTCATAAATATACATTTTTTTATAAATTTCTGCAGATTCGCAAAAACTATTTGGCGAATGATTAATATGATTGTTAAAGTCTAATGAATATAAATAATGTGTTAAGGAAATTCATATATATATATCTTCCAGTAGCTTCGATATTCTACTCAATCCCTCTTAAACCTCTTTTAAATACTCCCAAGATGGTCAAAAACTATTTCGGTAATTATTAAGAAGACAGCTCAATAAAGAAATGTTAAGGCAAATTCACATATATCTTCTAGTCACTTCGCAATCCGACTCTAGCACTCTTTAACGTCCTTAAGTCCTCTCTGAACCGCAGCTGAATGCTGAAGAATTCTAAACTAATTGCTTGCAGCAATTGCAGGCGTCTGGCTGACATGTGACCCGAAGAATAGGATGCGCCATTAACTACAGAGATACACGCAGCAGGCAGAAAGAAGAAGGCAGCACGCTGCAAGCAGCAGGATGTAGGATGCAGGATGCAGGACGTGGGTGAGCCAAGGATGTGTGCGCTGCAACTGAAAAAGTAGCTAAAATTTATCTTACAGTTTCTCGGTCGAAGAACATGCAACGGACATAAATCGTTAGCAAAATGTTTTTGGCGGTTACAAGCGGCGAACCACCCTAGCCACCCTAACCACCCTAGCCACCCTCTCCCACCATTTACCCCCAACCCACCGCAAAGTCTGGCGCTGCCATTCCGCCCGGCAAAGAGCTCGAGTGTTTCGCGTGTGTGTCAACAGGCGCTCAAGTTTTTGACACCATCTAAACCCCCGGCCCCAAGCGAACAAAGCTGCTCCCCCCAAACCTAAACAAGTACCTCTCACACCCTCCCTCTCTCTCTCTCTCTCTCCCTATCTCTCTTTGTCTTTTTCCCTCCCCTCGTCTGTTGTTCTGCAAGCGACAAGGACAACTAGTAAAAGTCAAGTGATTTTCTTTTTTTGATTGTTGTTCGCATCCTGTTGTTGTTCATAGCCACCAGGCCCTGTCAGGCAGTTAGTCAACCATAGCAAATCAGTATATATAATCGTGTACATACGACTGAATATATACGACTATACAGATATATTATTTATGCACTGTGCACCGCAGACAAGTCTGGCTAAAGAAAAAAGTTTTCAATGCTTATAATTTATTTGTACTTAGGCCAGGCCTATATCAGAGCACAGCTCTCAAACCTCACTTTGAGGTTTCACTTATTTTCTTCATCGTCTTTTTTTGGCTGTGGCTGCGCCCAAAGGCGACGTCTCAAATTCTTAATATAATTGGCATTAGCCTAAATTCGTCCAACTGGGCTACCCACTGAATTATGCAGAAGAAGCAGAAGATGAAGACGAAGCAGACGAAGAAGAAGCTAAAGTCGTTTGCGACACATTTCGGGCTTGTTAGCTTTGGTATGAATGCGTTTAACATTCATTTTTCCCTAAATATTTTCATATTTTGTATGTGACGACTTTGAAGAGGTTTAGCAAAAACTAGGGAGATAGAGGAAAAGAGAGGGGGAGAGCGAAAGAGAGAGAGAGAGAGAGAGGTGGGTACAAATAATGCCAAAAAGCAACTATTCTTGAGTTGCGCTTGGGGAAAATTTATATTAAATTTATATTAAATAAATTTATATTAAAAGGTAAATTCACATTTAAGAAGCCCAAAAAATGCACCCAATAAATTTTAAAAAATATTTAAATATAATAAAAATTATAAAAAAAAGTAAATAAAATTAATAGACCTAATAGCAATAAAGGCATTTAGCAAATTTATCGTGTCTTTAGAGGCAAACAGATCTCTTAACATTAATGACTTAATGGCTCTGTATCACTTGGTCAACATTAATATTAAAAGTCAAGAACCCAAAATTTAAATTTTATAAGACTAATGCTATTCAACATATTATCTCATATATCCTGAAAAACTTCGTTTGTTTGCTGGCATTGGCATTCATATAAAATATTGAATAACAAGAATCCAAATGCAACTATCTAAGCTGCAAAATTTACTTTAAGACTGGTCGCTAAGAGTATATCTGATATTAAAACTCACTGACTTTTACATTTAAAGAAATCTTATAAATAAATTTTATTTTCGAAAAAAAATCTTATAAATAGCTAAATTTTCTGTTAAAAGTATATTTAGACTTAAGCTAAACAAAAGTTATTGCAGAGTTTAAGTCTATGCTTCATAAGAGAACCTACGCAGTCATATTTAAGTCTGCAGCTATTTTTGGCTTCAAATAATGTAAAAGTATATGGTTATCAAAGTAAAAGTATATGAGTTATTGAGAAAATATATAATATATGTAAAGAAATACATTTTATATTACAAGTCTTCAGCTTAAAAAAAAAGTAAAAACACATTTTAGGGATAAGAAAATAGAGGGCAGGTATTATCGAGAATATATATATATATATATATATATATATATATATATATATAGAGTATTTCATATTTAAACTCCATTGCATTTGCACTTTAAAAAAAAAAAAGAATCTAACGAAGAAGTTAATCTTAAGCATATATGAGGAATACAAATAAAAACGAAGTGAGCAGCTTAGCTAGACAAAAAGCTAAATACGAAGAAAGTCTCAAAGCAAAAAGCTAAGCAACTTAGAATTATAAAAAAAAAAAAGAAAAGGAGGAAAATAGCAATAAAATAAAAAACTTTAAGTAAAAGTGCAGGAAAACAACTTAGGCGACAAGCGAGAAGCGAAAGCGAAAGCAGAAGTGAACACAAAAGCTTATCGCAGTTTGTTTTTTGTTTTTAGCTAATGCGTGCCACGGAGAGTGACAAGACAAGAGGAAAGCTAGCCTAATGCAAACTGACGGGCTAATGCAAGGCTCAAGGCAACTACAACACATAATCGGAATTAGAGCAGACTGGGAGAGCGAGAGAGAGGGAGAGAGAGAGAGAATGAGAGACGGAGGCAGCAAGAATAAGGTATATAAATGTTTTTATTATACTCTGTTCACAAACTGAAGAAGAGTATATTAGCAGATGACATATATACATACATATATATATACATACATATATATATATATATATATATATATATATATATTCTGATATATATATAAATTTGTCATATATTTTTATGGAGAATTTTATATTATAATACTACTATATATTATATTCTAAAATATATAAATAATATTATATAAATTAGATATTTTTATCTGATTTAAATTTGTCATATATTTTTATAGACTACTCAGCAAACGGCTTTCTTCTAATATATATAAGTAATATAATGTATAATGTATATATATATATATATATATATATATATATATATATATATATATATATATATACATTATACATTATATTACTTATATATATTAGAAGAAAGCCGTTTGCTGAGTAGTCTATAAAAATATATGACAAATTTAAATCAGATAAAAATATCTAATTTATATAATATTATTTATATATTTTAGAATATAATATATAGTAGTATTATAATATAAAATTCTCCATAAAAATATATGACAAATTTAAATCAGATGAAAACATCAAATTTATTCATTTCATTTAAGTTTCTCATATTTTTATACAGAGTATTCAACAGTCGACTACTTATGCTTGCAAAATTTTAAATTGTTATTGAACTTGACTAGCTTAACTTGCATTAACTTCTGTTTGCTCTGACTTATGGCTAACAATTATATGGCTTATTGCTTCGATACTTGAGCTTTGTCTATCAAAGAGTCTTATTTTTATTGGGGTAAAATGTTAGAGGGTAATCGAATTTAAAAGCCTACATAAAGATATTTAAAAGTACAAATTGAAATCAGTACGAGAATCAATATGAGATATTTTTTTTTATTTAGATAGATATTAAAGAATATCTAAGTTTTTTGAACTCAATCTTTAGATAGATAGACATTTCTTCTCTTGAACTTACTGAACTTACTTCTCATCCGCACTCACACCTCTCTTTAGACTAGAAAAAAATTTTCTAAATTTAATTATATAATATTTCTTTAACTATGTTAGCCTAATAAGTTAGTGGACTTACGAGCTTCTATAATTGTTTAGCTGCAGCTTTTACAAAGCAGACTATCATCAGTAGACTTTGTCTATCTACTATTGCTTAGTTTTGCAAACAATTAAATCTAAAATATTTAACTAACTAATAATTTTTATATTATCCCAGAGTTGCTTATTTTGATATTTACCGTCCCATAAATTGAATTGAATGCAACTCTCAATCAAATATTTTTTCAAATATATAATAATTTATCAATTTTCAAACTATATAGATTTCCCTAGTCATTTGTTTCTGTTTTTTTTTTTTTTTCATATAATTTGAACTTTAAAGCATTCTTCTCTCACTCTCAATCATAAACTTATTTATCTAAAAATATTTATATAAATAATAATTGAAAGTTAGTTACATTCACAAAAATTTAGTAGAACAACTTTTTCATATAAAAAATATTTCTTTAAATAATAATTTTAAAATATTTTTCAATTATATCTATTTGATTAGGTATTTGAGTTCCTTCAAAAAAAATTGAATCAATTTGAAGTTGAAATTATTGTTTTCACACTGTCAATCATTAACTATTTAATCTAAACAAATAAATAGTAATTGAAAGCTAGTTACATTTACATAAATTGAATCTAACAACATTTATATATATATTTATATATTTTCCAACTAGTTATTTGATTACGTTTAAGTAAATTGAATTACATTGATTGAATTAAGTTTTAAGTTCAAGAAAACATTTCACACTCTCAATCATAAAAGTTTTCATACAAAAACATTTATATAAATAATAATTGATAGATTTATATTTGTTTGCCCAGTTGCCCAAACAAATTGAATGAAATTAAATCCAATTCAAGTACAAGATTTCTTTTCACACTCTATTCACATTTACATTCACACACAATTGTTAAGGTCTTCCGGCAGAAAAGTGTTGAGCATAAAGCAAAACAAATTCGTTTCAATTGTCACGTACTTCTGTGGCTGAAACAATTGCAGAGTGTGCAACAAATATTTATAGAGTCATTAACAAAAATTTCATTTCGTTGATTTTGCTACTACCTTTGGCTGCCCTAGAGAAGTTGGCTGGGCGTGCATCCTCAGCTGCAGCCGCAACTCGAAGACGACAATTTGGCTGAAAACTTTCGCCTCGAAAACTTTGGCAACGAAAACCAGCGAACCACAAAATGCAACTCCAACTCCAACTGCAACTGCAACTGGAATTGAAGCGACAGCTGCAACAATGTACAATGAAGTGTTTTAGGCCACATTCGCTGAATCAATTTGCAAAGTTAAATTATTTAAGCACGAAATGCTTTCAGTTCCGTGGCTCCCATGGCTCTCGACTCTCGGCTGCGATTGGCCCCCAAATGAGCATTTGGTATATTTAGTTCCGGACCGTTGGCCGGGCTAACCGGGCTTATTAGCCGTGAAATGCGTTAAATTATGATGGCAGCCGAACAATGCAAAGTCGCTTGTGCAACTCCTCGACTGCGAGCAGTTGTAGTTGTTGTTGTAGTAGCTGGACCGCAGTTCCCCTGCCACGGTGCGTATACGTGATTTATGCGTGGGCCATGTGTTGTTCCGTAACAGCATATTAATTTTTAATACCCTGCACAGCAGCACACGGCACTCGGCGAGTCGTTGCATCCAATTTATGCATAATTCATATTATAAACAGCCAAAATACATTTAGTTAAGTACGCAGCTTCACACAACTGCTGTGGCTCAACGATTGCTGAACAATTCATGTTTATAAGTGCTAAGGGATTATTGACTTGAACTGAAAGCATGGAGAGCAGCAAGTGAAAGTTTAGAAAGTCTTTGGACAAGTTTTTAATCGAAAATGATTACAAAATGCTAAAATCTTCAAAATGTAGCAAGAGATGAATGGAGAATTGACTTCAATATTAAATACAAATTTGAATAATTTAAATAGTTAACATAAACTGAAATCATTAAGATTTCAGATTAGCAAGGGAGAAATGAAGAATTGTCTCAAATAGCTAATAAATTTTTTTCAGAGCTAAGATAATTAACAAAAGTTTATAAGCTAATTTCTTTATAGAATTTTATATATATTTTACATATATTATTTGCGAAGAGCTATATATATATATATATATGTAAAGTCTAGAAAAATACATTTTAATAATACATATAATACATTGACAACTCAGCAAGATTTATCTTTGAGCTTATAAAATTATTTGTAAATCTTACGAATATATATAAATTCTAAATCAATCAGATCCGAAAAAAAATAAATAAATAAAATAAATATTTAGATAAAACTAATAAGAGCCAAAAAAATTAAATAAATAAAAAAGTATATACAAATATATTAATTAGAAATTAATTAAAACTAAAATTTTAATTGAAAGCTGAGCAAATTGGCACCAGCCGAATATATTGATATAACAATAACAATATATCGTATAACAATGAATATAAAGTTATAAACATCAAATATAAAGTTACTATAGAAGACATGTGAATAATGTTTACATAAATTATTAAGAATTAATTATTTCTTTTGTGTATAGGTCTCGGCATTCGCAGTGTAACCTTTTCAAAAAGTCATAAATTCGGTTCGCAAACTGATTCTGATATATTTCAGAGTACAGCGTATGTGAAAATAATCTAAAATTCAGAATCAATTCACTTTGGCTCGTTGTGACCTTCTTTTGCCTTGACTATGGCCTTCAGACCGTTAAGAAACAACGCGCAAGCTGCCTGAATGTGACTTGCCGGAATTTTGCCCCCTTTCACGGATATAAATAATGCAATCACATTATTACGTTTGACTTCCAACACACATATAACTTTTCGCGTTCATTTTTGGGTAACATTTTTGTACACGCTTGTAAATACTCAGAGCTATTATTGAGCAACATTTTGTGTAGATATCTGTCGAGCAACAGTTGCGAAAGCGATTTAAAGTTGGCTACACTGCGAGTGCCCAATATTTTATATGAACTACTTAAGAAAAATATCTTTGTTCCCTTGTTAAAAATTAGTATAAGAGAGGTCTATCAAATAAGATGTTCCATTGAATTGGCTATATTATTGACTTTTTTATTTAGACTACACAATGTCCCTTTTTATACCCTGAACCCATTGAAAATGGGAAATCAGGGTATAATGTTTTTGTGAAAATGTATGTAACAGGCAGAAGGAAGCGTGGCAGACCCCATAAAGTATATATATTCTTGATCAGGATGACGAGCTGAGTTGATCTAGCTATGTCCGTCTGTCCGTCCGTCCGTCCATCCGTCCGTCCGTCCGTACTAACGCAGAGATCTCCTAAACTACAAGTGCTAGAGACTTGAAATTTTACATGTATACTCGTGTATACCATACGCAGTACGAGTTTATCATATTTTTTCGATAACTCATCCCATTTCTTTTTTATCGATAACAATCGAAAATCTGACTTGGTTTTTAAAGCCTAGTTTGAATACTGTTAGACATAGAGACTTCAGATTTACTGTGTAGATTTATGTGATGAATACAAAGATTTTGTTGTTTACAGATTTTGGATGCCACGCCCCCTTCGCCCTAAATTTGAAAAAAACGTATATCAAGTACTAGAGACTTGTGCTTTGGCATATACACACATTTGAATGTTATTATCACGTTCTGAAAATTTGATGAAGATAGTCCCACTACAAAAAGATTTATTCAACAAACAAATTTTCGTAATATAGCCCACACGGCGGTGTGTGTATGTGTTTTTGTATATGTGCATGAAAGAAGTGTAGAATGATTGGAGCCAGTACTTTGCAGGGTTCAGGGTATCTCCTAGTCGAGCAGTCTCGACTAGAGCCCTCTTACTTGTTATTTATTCATTTTGATTTTTTTTTTTTTTTCATTTCATTTATTATTTTATTAAATTTATTTATTTATTATATTTATTTTACTTTTTATTCATTCCTTAATTTTGTTTAAAAAAGTAAATAGCAAGGATAATTTTCTTATTCTTTATCTTTTTCTATCCTTCCTTATTAAAAAATAAAAAATTAAATAAAATATATAATAATCAAAAGTTGTCAATATATATTGTTAAAAGTAAATAAATAAAAAAAAAAATAATAATAATAAATAAAATATTAACAATTCTATCCTAGGAGTCATGTACACATATGAAATGAAATGTATCTAGATATGAGATTAACTATGTATGCAGCAAAGGCTGATCATGTGATGGAACCTAAGGAGTTGTGCTCTAGAATTAAAGAATTCTAAGTCTGATTGACATGTAATTCAAGTAAAAATAATTCAATACGTGTAAATTTTCAATAAAAAATCAATTTAATACTGTATACTTTCAATAACAATATCAAGACTATCATAGACTTCAGTCTATACAACTGCTGATAATTTGATTGAAGGTTAAAAGATGTTGTAAAGATTATAAGAAAGCTAAGCCCAATTATAGTAAAAAAATCAATTTTTGTGACTTTCAATGATTCATAAATCATATACAATGAAAGGCTAATTTAATATAAATATATGTATAATATTTAAAATTTTTGATAAATGCTGAATATCAGATTCTATTATATAAAACTGACCCATGAGATCGTTAGATTAATTTAGGCATAATTACAGATTTTTATGCAAATTTCACAATTTTATAAATCATTTGATCAATTAAAGATTTAATGCAAGATTTTCAAAAACTCTCCAGGGTATTAACAAATTCGTGACAGCTTAAATTCACTTATTATTTACTTCAAGCGAGAGAGCAAGGGCAAAAAGTGAGCTGGGAGAACGCAAAAGTTAGTGTAAGTTATGGCATTTGAAGAACTTTGCCAAGTTTGTCTGGCAAATCGTATAAATCAAACGATCCAAACGAAGCCCAATGGCTATTAAATTTACGACCTGACCTAACCAGGTTTCACCGCACGTAGGTGGACCTAGAAGATGGCAGATGGACGATGGAAGATGGAAGATGGAAAATGGAAAATGGAACCATTTTGTAACCGTTTCATTGCGCCTCAGTTTGTTTATCGTCTGTTTGCCGTCTGTTTGTTTGTGTTGTCTGTTTGCTGTTGATGGCAAAGTGCAGTAAAAAGTGAGGCTACAAAAAAATGCAATTAAACGCGTTTCATGTGACACTTTAGTTGCCTCTCTCTCTGTTTCTCTCTTTTTGTCTGGCTGTCTGTAACAAGGAGCTGGGCTCCTATTTGTTTGACCAGCCCGGAAGGCTATTGGACCATTGCATAATAATGGTAGCATGAGTGTCGCGAGCTCTGCAGGTGATGGGATATTGAGCGAAAGGAGAGAAGGACAAAGCACCAAATTGATAGATAGATAGCTTGAAAGAAAAAATACGATAATAGCTGTTATCTGCGGCACTGCGGGAAATGGCAGCCAGAGGAGAGCAACAACAAAAAAAAACAAACCTTGATGCAAGCATATTGTGGACAAAGGGCGTAACAGAAAAACATATAAGGCCACATCAATTTATGTGCTGCCAGCTTCAACAAATGGAAAGCGAACAAAAACCTACGTTTGACAGTTGCATTACACAGTGGGAGTCAGACAGATACATAGATATACGGTATATACAGGTGTAGGTGTTGTGGAAGTAAGAAAATATTCAAAAGAGCAGCTGCAGAAATCTTGATAGCAAATAAAACACTTTTAATACAGTAAATCTGTAAACAATAAAGAGAGATAAAGAGAGAGAGAGAGAGAGTTAAAGGTAAATAGTAAATAAGGAGCAAAAGAGATAGAGAGTAAGGAGGTAGAGAAAGAGACAGCATTAATGGTAAATAGTAAAAAGGGAGTTAAAGAGAGAAAAAGCCAGAAAGAGCAAGAGAAAGAGGTAAGAGGTAGTGAAAGAAATACATAAACAGATATAATAAGAGAGAGAGAGAGTGAGTGAGAGAGAGACTCAGGCAGAGAAATAATATGAGATATTCTCATACTATTTCTCTGCAGACAGCCAGAAAGAGACAGGCAAAGAAATAGTAAAATAGAGAAAAAGTAAATAGTCATAAAAAGAGAGTGAAAGAGAGGAGACGAAAGAAGGAGAAAGACTGAGAGAAAGACATACTGAGAAATAGTAAGAGAATGAAAGACTAAGAGAAATATAAACTGCAATAAAGAATGTGTGAGAGCGAGAGAGAGAGAGAAAAAAAAGAGTGAGATAAAGATTAGATAGAGAAATAGTATATGAGAGAGAATCACTGATAAGCGAGAGAGAGCGAGAGCGATAGTGAGAGAGAAAGATAGAAGAGTTGGCAAACCGGTGAGCACATTGAAGAATTTTAGGATACCTTTAAATTTAGTTAGCTAAACTAAGAGAGATAACTATGACAAATAGACCGCAGCTAGAGACTTTAAACAAATAATAAAGAAATGCAGAAACATTATAAAAATACAAGAGTCAGATTCTGTCTGGAGATAAAGAAACGAGAAGCTATATTGATTATTAGTAAATGGAGAAAGTGAACGAAACTGAAGGCAGACCATCTATAGAGCATCAGTAAGAGATGAAGGGAACAAGATATATAATAGGATTACGAGGAATGAAAGAGTAATGCAATGAATATTAAATGTAAGAATAGAGTAAGTCAAACAGATAATGGAGACTCCAATAATAAACTATAATGCAAATAATTATAGAGAAACCTAGAAAAAGTAAATTTTAAATAAATTAAGTCAGAGAATGTCTATCCATAAGAAAGAAAAGACAATAATAAGAAAGAATATAGAAGTCAAGCAAAAAACGAAAACAATTTATCAGACATGAATTATTAAAGAGAAAAACGAGCAAGAGACTATGAAGACACGAGTGAGAGAAAGAGAGAAGGAATATGAAAGGCAAATAAATTGAGAATAAAATGAGTGAAAATGCAATTGACATAGCCAACAAAAGATGAATTTAAATTTAAATATCAACTCAATAAGGTATACGCAGAGAGAGCATCAAGATAAACATATAGACAAAGGACCCAGCCACACCAGTTATGTGTTTTAATTATCATAAACATTTACGGAATAATAACAATAAAAAAAATGTGACTCCAAGTGCCTGCCTATCGAGTGTAAAAGGCCGTCAGAAATAAAAGATGAAGAGAAATGAGAAAAGAGTGTCAGAGCAGGCGACGCTTCATAAAGTTGCGCTCGCCATAATACTGCAAATGACATGTACTTAAATGTTAAGCGACTCAACTAAGAACAAAGAGATATATATATACATATATATGTATATAACATGTATATAGGAGGAGTGGAGGTCTTTGCGGACAATGGGACACACCTACGAAAAAGTTGAACACAAAATTAAATGTAAGCACTGTAAGCAAAAACTCAGCCATTAAATTTGCATTAAAATATTCAATTTAGAGAGACATGAGAGCCAGGATGGCTTGGGACACATTGTAAAAGATGTGGTAGATGCTTCTATAGCTGGCTGTGGCTATAGCTGTGGCTGTGGCTGAAGCTGTGGCTGTGGCCATATCTGCTCCTTGTGGAGTGCATCAAAGGCAGCGGGCGACTTTTATGACTAGATGACGATGACACAGCCTCCTCCTCCTGCTCTCCCTCCTCCTCCTCCTGCTGCTGCTGCTCTCCCTCCTCCTCCTCCTCCTCCTCCTCCTCCTCCTTCTCCTGCTGCTGCTGCTGCTCAGCTAGCAGTTGCCCCAACACGCTCTCCAGCTCCAGCTCTAGCTGCCTTCTTCTGATTCTTGTGCTTCTTCTTTTATGCTTTAATTATTTGTAGCATGCAAAGTTAAGCCCCAACACACACACACACAAAGACACACACAGGCAGACATTGGGCAAGGTATTAAGTTGTAAATATGTAGAAAGCGCTGCAGTTCACAGCTGCCAGCTGCCGCCTGCTGCAGCCTCCATCTCTAAGTCTCTCACTCTGTCTCTTTCTGTGTGTGTGTGTGCGTATGTCAAAAATGAATTACATTGCAGTCAGCAGTTGCATGTGTGTGAGTGTGTATCTTTATGTGTGTGTGTGTGCTGAGTGTGCGTGTCTGCATATTTAAGCGCGCCGCAAAGTATGCAGCAAAGTTTAACAGCTGCATGGCTGCTGTTGCTGTTGCTGCTTGCTTTACGGATTTACTTATGTTGTTCTTGCCAACACACACACACACGCACACATATGCACCCTCACCCTCACACACTTACAAATACGTGCAGCACTCGCAGACAGCCATTTAGTTAGTGGCTGCTGTCGAGTGCTTAGTTTTAAATCCGATACAATTTACTTTAAGTAAGAACCATAAATTCACCCTATCAGAGAGCAACACACGTACACGAACACACACACACACACACACACACACACACACACACACACACACATACACCCACCCTCCCCCACACGCTCTTTGATTACAGTTGAGTTACAATTTTTCATACATTTTTAATTGAGTGTCACGAGAGCTCCAAGTATTTCTCTATCTCTCTCTCACTCTCTCTCTCACTCACTCTCTCTATATATATAAACGTATGTCCCTATGTCTGGCCAAATCCTTTAAGGCTTTGCCACCTTGCCAAAGGATGAACTTTGTTAGCCTTTTAAGCAAATAGTATTATATTTTGGTAAAATGCCGCCTACATTCAGTTGAAAAACATAAAAGGCAAACGAAAATGAAAATGAAAGAGTTGCCGGCACAGACTAAAGTGGATTGTATTTCAAGCTAATGCAAACTGAATCTGAATCTACATTTCCTCTTTCATTTTGTCTCTCAACATTTTACTAGCAGAAACAGGTGACATTTGCCAGCGCCATTGAATTTTATTTTCACTCTATTTATTTAATAAAAAATACTTTTTATTTTGCCATTTGATAGCTCTTGTCTTTTCATTCATTATTAATTGTTTTTCAGTGTTGATTTTTATAACAAATTGTTTTGTTGAAGCTTTGTGTATGAGAATCGTGTTATGTAGATTGTTGAAAAATGTTGTCGGGTATGGTAAATAAAAATATAAAAAAAGGATATATATATTTATATATATTTTTTTTTTAAATAAATATATATTAAAACTAAGTAAACTAGAATTTTGGTGTTTATTGGTATTATAGAATATTTTGAGAGCATATTTAAATTCAGAAAAGTTATTTTCCCTTTTGGAAATTTCATTTATGTACTTTTCAAGCATTTTTAAAATACAAAAAAAAATGTATGACATGATAAAAATGGTATACAATTCATTATGAGCTGAGACAAAAAAAATATAAAAAAAAGTGAAGATATTTCAGTGATATTCCATTTCCATTTATATAAAAATAATAATGCTTTATAAACCAATATATATTACGAAAAAAATATAAGATACTTATTTATAAGCATGTAAACATAAATTGTTCTATTTATATTATACATATATGGACAGTGCAAACTAAAATTGGCTCAGCTCTAATCTGGCTACCAATAAAAGGAGGCGAAGGCTAACAAGATTAAATTTACTACATAGTAAAAACTTGAAACATTGTAATATAGGATAGAATGATGAATAAAAAAGTCTGAGATATACATATTTGCTGGCTTACTCAAGGCCCACTCGCCAATCAAAGAGCATTGTCTAAGCTGCAACAAATTCAACTGAATAAGAAACAAGAAGAAATTTACGCACATTGCGTCTTTCGGTCTGTATAAATGCAAGCCATTTTGCCACAGTTAAATCTAAGGACTTGTACTTAATAATATCAGTATATAGTCGATATATAGCTTCTTATATTAAAGTAGTCACAAATATAGAAAATATATTATTATAAATATTTACAGCTAGAACATCAAAATGAAATAAATAGAAAATATATAAATATAAATATAAATATATAATTATATTTATAAAAAATATTGTTTTCTAGAGGTTCCGAAGTTCATCCATTTTATAGCCTACCTAATGATGAGGCCAATTTTTGGTTGAATAGAAACGTAAATAAGTCGGCCACATAGGCGAAATCATATTTAAATATGAATGGTATAAAATGTTCTTTTAATAATGAGCCTTTCATTGATATAAAAAATATATTTCATTGTTCTATGATTTATTGAATTTGTAAAGCTCTAAAAAAAACATTCGATATGTATGAGCTTTAATCGCTAAAGAAACTATATGATGCACAATTTCAAATTACTCAGAATGTCTACATTAATATTCATATTGTAGTAGGCTAATAAAAAATAGAGGGGATAGCTCTATAATTAACAATCGATACTTAACTATAAGGCTATCGATATTTAACTAAAGCTCCAACGATACTCAACTCGAATGTCATCAGAAGAATAAGAAAAATTGAAATTCAATTCAAAAGGTAAAGCGCAAATAATTAAAATAAAATTTAAATAGGTCTTTAAAAATATTTTATATGGTAATCCAGCCACATCTTATCAAAACACAATTATGCAATTTAACATCGCAGCATCTAAACGACATAAGTCTTGTGCTGACAATCAAAAGCAAATCGATTCAATTTGCTGTATATCAACAAGCTCTAAGCAGCATTCGAATCCCCTCAGTACATACATATGTCATTTGTCTCATAAGTAGACAGGGCAATGTCTTGCATGCCATGCGTTAAGTAACTCGCCCTGTTTCCCATTTCCCCATCTCCCCATCCTCCCGCTGAGTCAACAAATTCCTGTCATAGCATTTGGATTGACCATTGCGAATGCTCGCAGCACTTATCACAAATCGCAATCGCACTCTCCACGCACAATCAATCTGAATCGGAATCGGAATCAGGATGTGAATTGCTATCCATGTGGGATAAACAGCTGCCATCCCACCCTGCCAACCTGCTCCCAATCACTTACCACAGTGCCTTCCATCAGTGCTCGGCCCGCATCCATTTGGTGCACTTGTTGCCAACGCAGCGACGTTTAATCAAATCCCGTTTTTTCATTCATTTTCATCTTCTTTTTCTTTTTTTTTTTTTTTTTTTGTGTTCTGCTTGCTTTCCCGTTGCTTTTACACATGTTACAAATGTTCGAACTATTTGCAAATCCCCAACCTTGCCTCAGTCTGCCGAGTCTACCGAGTCTGCTGGCTCTGCTCAGCTGCTGTCAGCTTTTTCCCCTGGCCCAGTTTAACATTGCCCTATGCAAATCCATTGTGACAGCCACGGACGAGCCGGCGTGGCTGAGCCAGATAGAGAAAAAAGCGACTCTAATTGAATTTAGTTTACGGCAGCTATTTTTTCTTTTGGATTTTTTTTTTTCCTCCTGCTTCCATGCGATCCTTGACCAGGCGCAACGTAAATTCAGCTTCACTTCGTTTGGATTTGGCTGGCCATAATTGAGGCACGAAAAGCGCAACGCACTGTAAAGGGTCGCCTCGACTGCGACTGCGAGGGGGACTGCACGACATTGATATACATTGTGCGAAAGCAATGCAATGCGAGCGGAAACGTTGCCATTTCGCAAAGGAGCATCCATAGAAATGCCGAGTTGCATCATTCCAAAGCGTGAGGTGAGGAGAGCTGAGGGGAGAGAGGAGAGACGCCTTTTGTCTGGCATTTTGTTAAAGGCCAGCGGCAAATTGGTGTCGGCTCACTCTCACTCTCCCTCTCACTCTCTCACTCTCTGTGAATGATGGCGCAAATAATTGAATAAGCGATCAATAGGTGAACAAGTTGCAAAGGCAGCCGAAATTTATTTTGTGAATGCGACTTGATGGCAGCACAAAACACGGCCCAAAAAAAAAAATAGCTCACGAAAATAGCGCAAAAACTGCAAAAACTGTTTAATTGAATTAGCTGAAGCCTAGACGCGGGTCAATACCTGCACCAAACTGACCCCCTCTACCCCCATCACACTCCACCCCCCCTTTCCCTTCCCCATTCATATTTTCACTTGATTCATGCTTGCCTTTTAGGCCATGGCCCAAAACTCTCAACAGTTTGCGCGTTTGTTTGTTGTTGTGCGTGGGAGCTGATGTTGTTGTTGTTGTTGTTGTTGCCTGACTGCCTGCCTGCCTGCCTGACTGCTGCAAAAGGTTAGCGGGATAATTGCTTTTTGGCCAAGTGGCGAAATTCCGGCTAGCCATTCGTTATGACAATGGGCTTTTTATGCAGCGCTTGTTAAGAGCAATTTTAACCTGAACTATACTTTTTACGCGGAACTCTCTTTACTTGTTAAGGTTTTGCCTTTCGTTGAATTTACATTTTTATTTATCTATTTTTTATTTTCTTTGACTACACAATTTTATATAATTTTATTTATTCATGTCTATAAAAATAGGATTCTTGTTACTTTCTACTAGGTACAGATTCATTTATATTTTCAGTGCTTTAATTTAATTGAATTTAAATATTAACATTTTTTTTTATAAAATATATTTATAACTTTTTTTATATTTTATATTTTATATTTTATATTTTATATTTTATATTTTATATTTTATATTTTATATTTTATATTTTATATTTTATATTTTATATTTTATATTTTATATTTTATATTTTATATTTTATATTTTATATTTTATATTTTATATTTAATTTTTATTATTTTATATTTTATATTTTCTCCTTTTTTTGTTGATATATTATATTTGATATCTTATATTTTTTTTATTTTCTTTTATTTAGTAAAATTATATTTATTGTTTTTTTTTTCAATTTGGAAATGCTTTCATTATTATTATTTTTTTTTTTTTCAATTGTAATTATTTGATTTCTTTTTTTAATTATATATTTAAATCATTTAATAAAAGCTACACATCTTTCCAATCCTCTGGTTTTTTTTCCCTATTCAAAACTTCCTTCTAAAAATATTTTCCCTGCTCATCTTTTATAAATCATCCTTAACACACTCCATTACACCTCAATATTCACATTGTTTTCAAGCATGCTGCAGGCATCAAAACAAAGTTTACGCCCTTCAGGGCACATCATCCATTACCCAACCAAATTATTGCACCCATTCGCAGCTCAATTTATTATCCAATTCATGGGGAATAACAAAGGCGCAGACCTCTCCCACCTCCCTCCCACCCGCGCAGCATCAATTGGCAAGTGAAGCCACAAGATTAATTACCTTCAACGCTGTAACTTTAAACCGCAAGTAACAAGTGAATTTAAGAGCAATTACGAAACTTTCTACACAGCTGGCTAAACGCCCCTTCTCTAACACGATATTAATATTTATATATCTATTTATAGATATGTATATATGTATATACAGTCCTCTCTCTATCTCTCTCTCTCTTTCTCTCTGTCAACTCGTGCGTTTTTACGACTATCCTGTGCACTGCAATTTAATTTACTTCGATAGCATTTCAAATCCAATCAAATCGAAACCGGCATCAATTTTTCATGAAGCAAAAAGAAAATGAGCAACAAATAAGAGAAAAGCTGTAAAAGCAAACTGAAATATCAATGAAAAATTATGAGGCATGTGGCAAACAACAACAACAACAGAAACAGCATCAGCATCGGCAAAACTGTCGACTATAACAATAACAAACAAAGTTGTGGCAAACCCTTTTGCCTCGCCAATCGACCAGGACGATCCAATAGCCAAGTGGCCATTGATGCGTTAAATAAAAACTTCAGCTAAATATTTCCCAAAGCAAAAACAAGCGAGCTCTCCCAGCCAGCAGGCGATGACCCAAACTGATGCAAAGTTTCCACACGTAAAGCAGCAAGAAAAGTGCAGAGCAGAGGCAGTAAATGGGGGGCAATGGGGGGCTGAGGGGAATGGGCAGCAAATGTTGAGGCTAAGTAAGAAGTAAGTGCGAGAAAAATCAACAGCTAAAATCTAAACGACTTGCATTATGCCCTAGCTGAGGTAGGGTAAACGTTGAAGAGGTAAGTAAGTAAATTTAATTATTATTATTTAATATTATAAAATAAATAATAAATAAATAATTTTATATAATAAAAATATATAAAAATATAATATTATATTATTACATAATAATTTTATATAATGAAAATATATAAAAATTAAAATATTATGTATTATATATAACAAATCTTTTTCACAGGCATGGATTAACCAGTATTAGAATAGAAACTCTAACGTTATCACAAGAAAAGGTAAACAAATAAAATGGATATTTAGTATACAAAACTAATAGTAACCTTCATTGAAATTCTACTTTTCATTAGGTATACTAAATATTTCTATATCATTAAAAATATATTTAAAAATTTTGGCTTTAAAAAATATATGCAAATAGTATCTAATAAACAAACATTTTATATTTTTAGAATGATGGAAACAAGAAATGAAATTTTTAAGAATAATATTTAAAGAAATACACAATCTATTAGATTTAATTAGATATACGCCAAAGAGCCGATTATACTAGCAAGGAATCAAACGCCGTCAAATCCATAGATATGAATTTCATATGTGTTTATATAGAATCCAATTCCCTGTTATTTCTAGCTCTTAAATTAACAGCTGCTTCAAGATCTCGATATGAAATCTATTCAAGTAATGTTAATGTTTTTTTATCAAATTCATATTAGCTCAAAATCAATACAAGACTAATGCCTGTTTATTTATTATTATTAATTCCTTTCAAATACCTCATACTTTCATATGAACTCAAAATTATTACAAGACCTATGTTTATTTCTTTATTATTATTATTTCCTTCAAAATACCTCCAAATACAACTACCAAAACACGATGCACCATCGCACTCTACTTTGTGCCAATTATATACCAATCTGCCTTAGCCAACCTCAAATATCTACCCGATATTGATACCGACTAAAATTGAAATTCCACCAGGCACTTAAGAGCTGAAACTAATCAACTAAACCCTCGATTGGTCGCTCGAACCAATTACCAAATGTCAATCGCTTCATTAGAATTTCCAATTAGTCTTTAAGTATAGATGCCAATCATGTAAGCACTTGCGATAACTAACTAACTAACAGCTTCTAATTTAATTAATTAGTGTGGCAACACAATTGCAATTATACCTTATAGCTATTTATGGACAGCTACAGGGTATCAATTGAAGAAGCAACAACTAACAAGCGTTTGTCGTGCCGCCTTCTTTCTTTGCCACAGCAGCCGCCTTCTGCCAATATCTCTGCGCTCTCTTCCTCCTCTCCTCTTTTTCTCCTGCTTCTTCTTCCTCTGCCGTCTCGGTGTAGCATCCGTTTTACGGGCTCGGCCCAGACACGTATACAAACATTTCATGGTTCAATAAATTTGCTGCCGAGCGTACCGGAAACTTTGCGAAAAAATACATTGGAAAAATGCTCGTTGCAATGGAAAAGGCAAAAAGAAATTATCTGTAGCCGGTAGCTAGTAGCTGGTTTCTGGTTGCTGGTGGCTGTTGGCTGACACGTAAATGCCACGCCTACACGCCTTCGTGGCCAAAATGCGGCGCTGCCAGAGCCAGCCACACACACATACACACACACATATAAACACACATAGACATACACGCGCGCGCATAATTTCAGCTTTTTCTTTTATTATACATGTTTTTTTTTAGCTGCTGCTGCAATTTCTAAACTCTCTTTTTAATGGCTGCCTGCCTTGCTGTCACGCCCACTGATTATATATTTTGGCCTAGTTCGGAAAGCGTGTAGGTGTTAAATTATGCATTGCCCACTTTTCACACCTAGTTGCTGCTGCTGCTGCTGCCGCTGCAATTGTTGCTGCCCTTTTAATATGTTGCACAAAAAGCAATTAAACTTACAGCTGAAACTTGCAAATAGATTTAAACGAGCAGAATTTACAGTTTTAATTAGAAGCAATCAGCTCAGCTGCATTTACATACCCGATTCGTATCTTGAGTGCTACTTTTTGCAATGTTATCCTTAGGGTATTTACTTGGCTTAAACAATTTCATTTTTAATCAATCGTTGTCCACAAGCTTTTAATCATTATTAATAAATAGTTTAATTCCCACACACAAAAACACATCGCACATTCTTCCCGCAAGAAATTTAGACGAGCCGTCGCAATAGCTGTGATCTAAGCGAATGTTCTCGAACAACTGACTGCAGTGACCACAGCATTCTTTTTTTTTCATTCTCACTTACACTAAACTCTCAACTAAGGTTATCTCTTTTCCACTCGTAGCTTGCATATGCGCTCGCAGCTTAACAAACAACTAAACATACATCTGTCTGTCATTCCACACTATGAAACGGCTCAGTTGCTTACGCACACTGTTAAAAGCCTCAGTATTGCTCAATTGTGTTCCCTTCCGCTCACACCAGGAGCTGCACTCGCTCTCTCAAAAATCTATGGCGATCCACACAAATCACGCCATTGATCCGTTAGATGACAGAAAAAGAATGAGTGCATGTGTGTAAACTCTCACATTAACTCGCTCTCTCTCTCTCCACACAAATCACGCCATTGATCCGTTAGATGGCAGAAGAAGAATAAGTGCCTGTGTGTAAACTCCCACATTAGCTCGCTGTCTTTCTCGCTGTCGACTTAAATAGCGCTTCGCTCAGTTTACGCTTAGCCACTCAGCTCATCTTTGACTTACGATCCATGCAGTCTATTATGACTTCTGCGCGCCTACTTGTGGATTCTAAGTTTCGAATTTATTTCTTTTAGCTCAAAGCAAGAGCTACACATTCATATGTATGTATGTATGTATGAACGAGTGTATGAATGTATTTAACATAACATAGCAATTTGTCACTCTGTTAACTTATTTGCTTAAGCTGCTGCAAGCATTTGATTAATAGAAGCGTAGATTTATGCTATTTTATATTCCAATAAAAACAAAATAGGCCCTCACACACTCACATTATACATATGTATGTACACATATTACATATGTATGTACATATATATATATTACATATGTACATATGTATGTTATTCATTCCTGTATATTTAACCTAATGTAAACCTAATAAATTTAACTCGATTAAATTTAAATTTTGCATAACAAAACTAGCTTTTTATCTATTTATTAAATATGTATGTACATATGTGTTTGTACATCAGAAAGTCAGTGAGAATATAAATACATAAAAACATATGCATATATAAAAGTCGACTGTCATACAGACCGCGCAAAAAGCGCGAGTGGACAATATTCTGAGTGTGAGAGGAAGCTGAGTGCTTTTGCTATGATCCCGTTTGCAATGTATGGACGGCTTTAGAGCAAGTAGTGAAGATAGCAGTTGCATGTGTGTGTGCGAGGGAGTCGACAGACATTGCAGAAAAAAAAATGTTGAGAATTGCGGCTGTTGTGAGAATGGCAGACAAACTAAGCGCTCTCGCTTTTGATCCCGTTTTGTATATGTGTAAGTGGTGTGGGTAATACGAGTGTGCAAGTGAGTCGGCTGATAGGCAGGGATTACAGCGCGAGCAGAAAGTGGCCATCGCAGTTGAGAGTGTCGGAGATAACGCGCGCCTTACTGTTGATGCCATACATATGTGTGAGCTGAAGAGCAAATAGTGTGAGGGAGGGAGGCGGCTGCAGCTTGTGTAGATAATGTGTGTGTGCGAATAAGTCGGCTGCTAGGTAGCAACTCCAGCCGCTGGACTCTGTCTCAGCGAAATGAACTTGTATTGTGGATGGTGTGAGAGAGAGCTGAATTAGTTGTATAATCTCAGCTGTTAATGAGATTGAGTGCACATGCAAACCTAACGAAGGTATTAGCTGACAGAGCTGATTTAGTCTATGCGCGTCTGTTGCTCAGGCTACGTGCTCGATCTCTGTGGCGCATATTTAATAAGGCGGCATTATTGCGCTTGCAGTATGGAAGTTAATTGGATTGCTGATTGAAGCCCAAATACCCTGTTTAGCCGCTTTCCAGGGCTTTAGCGTGTAGATAGACAATTTACACTAAATATATGTATATATAATGTGCCAAGGGACTTGCTTGAAAAATTTAATTTATCAAACTTCTGCGCCGCTGCACAGCCACAAAAACATCAACACACACACACGCACATACAGACACACGGCCACCATAGTAAGAGACACCACACGGAAACAGGAAGTAGAGCGCAAATTTTGTGAATGCACTTCCGCTTAGTGGGCTGTGCATTCAACTCACTCTCCACTCACTCTCTCTCTCACTCCCTCTCTCTGTCTCTGTCTATCTCTGCCTATCACCCTCAACACGTACATATGTGCGTGTTCAGATATACAACACGGACTTTTGTTATTTACAATGCAATGAAATGCGAAATGAACTATATCGAATATTTTATTCCATGGCAGAGAATTCATACGCACTGCTTAACACAATTACATTCGGCGCATTTTATAGCACACTTTTAAGCGCACGCATTGCACACAAACAAAGGCATCAATTAATCAACGCAATTGAATAAATGACGCATCGCTTAGCATTCAAAACTGTGAAAATCCTGATCTAACTAATTTTTATAGAAATTTTTTCATTTTTTTTTTTTTAATTTTTATCTATTCTCTTCACAGTTCAGCGTGCATGGAATGCTAACAATATTTAAATATGATGCAGAATTCAACAAAAGCTGTCAGAATAAAAATCAATTGTTCTAGTGAAGGAAGAGCATACAAAAATCTTGTGTATATATAAAAACATCCAAATTACCCAACAAAAAGCTTTTAAAATTAATGTTGAATCTATCATGTTATCAAGCACCTTATATATACACAAAATATGTAGCTGAATTTCAAACTATCCAGAAATATATATACTTTAAAATAAAATATAAATACTTTAAAATTACTATTTATTTAGTTTGTAAATAGTTAGTAAGTAGATTGTAAGAAGTTAGTAAAATTACTATTTAATTAGTTTTTTAGTTAAGTCAAATCAAGACTCTCCCTACACTTTTCTTACAGATCAAAATTTTGTACAAAAATAGAAAATGCATAACTACCAAAAATTATAAATATCTCAGTTAAAGAGCAATAGCTAGCCCCTGTTAAAAATAAAACTTTATATGATCGTTCAAAATGTTCAAGAGAAAAAAGCACAAAAATAAAAATAAATAAATTGAAAACAAAGTACCTTATGAATCACAAAGATCTGCTAGCCCTTAAAGTAGAAGTAGAAGAAGACTCATACGTTACTAGCTTTAACACAACTGGTCTTGTTTTAAAATCTATCCCCTTGAACTTAAGCTGTCATAATTACACCCAATAAAACATATGTATGTATGAAAACATATGTAAATATATGATATACATTATTACTGAAATTTTATAGCATGATTTCTGAAATTTTAATTGGATCTCTTAAGTTTTCTAACTTAAAGGTAAATGCATTTCAGGCAGGGTCTTGACCCTAATTAAATAAACGCCTAAAGCTATTAACAACGTACAACCAGAATTAGCTCACACTCAGTCAGCTCTATCATTCTCTCTCTCTCTCTCTCTCTGTCTCTTTCTCTTTCTCCTTATCTCCTCCTGCTCTATTGGCCCCTCTCATAAATATATACACAACAAATTTCTTTTTCGAGGCAGCTGAAACTGATGCACGCCAATTTTCACTACAGAAAATCGAACTTTGAAGTAGGCGCCGACGCGACGCGTCCTATTTTAAAGGCTGCCGACAGGAGGCGACCGAGGGGGGAGAGGGGGATGGGGTGATTAGGCAGCACACGGTTCTTGTGGGGCATGATTGGACTTAACTTGCAGCGCGACGCGTCGGCTGCTGTTGCTGCTGTTGCACATCGCGTGCTTGGCCAAAAACCACTTGAAACTAATATTGATGAACACCGAGGGGCAGATTATGGGACAATGACAGTAAGTGAAAGGGGGCAGGCACAAGGGCGGGGGCGTGACAGTGAGGCAGGAACAAAGGCCAGCTGACTGACAGCAACAGCAGCAGCAGCTGTTGGCAGCATAGCTGCGCCGTGGGAGCCACGGCCATTGAGTTGTCGCGGCAACGAATGCGTTTTGTGCGTGTTAAAGCGCACAGAAAATATGGGGGGAAAAAAAATACATATATATATATATAAAAAAGCGAAAAATATATGAAAGCGAAAAGTGAAAATAACGCTGGAGGAGGCAGCACTTTACCACTTTTTATGCTTGGCGATAAATTAAAATTTTTATTAACATACTTTTCTGTTAGCTGCAGCCAGGGCAGCTCCCAAGCAGCCCACTCAACAAACGTCCGCTTGTCCGGCACTCGAAGCAGTCTTCTCGCTCTCTCTCTTTCTCTTTCTCTGCCTCTCTCTCTCTCTCTCTTTCTTAGGGAATGGCAAACTCCTGTCCAGGCAGTTTTTATGAGTTAAGCAGCGCACGCAAAAACTGACCCCTAAGTACCACCCCCCACCCAACCCTCCCTCTCCCTCCTCCTCTCGACTGACTATACAATTATAATTTGTTGACGCGTTCGCTAAGGCTTTTCAGCAAAAAGAAAAACGAAAATAAATAAAAGTGCTTGCTCAGTGACAGAGTTTCAGCTCTGATGAGTTTTCCATCTTAAGCGCATTTTCCTGAACAAGCTGCAAGTGCAAGCCATGGCCATAGCCATGGCCCAAACGATTAACATTTTTCCATTTTACATCAAATTATGCATACGAACTATCCGATAAGGCGATAAAAGTGTTTAGATTGGGATCAAAACCGAAAGAGTAAACGAAAGGGAATGCGAAAAAGATAAGTTGCAATAAGTAGCTAAAGTCATAGCAAAAGCATCAAATGTAATTCGAGTTGAGGCTGCTTTAGGATTAAACCAATTCAATTTGTGACAAGCTGATGAAAAACTGCAACTAACTTGGCTTGATTCTAAATGGCAAAGCAGAGCTTAAATTTAAAGCGAGAAGCTTAAAGAAAAGCGCAGATGGTCATAAAAGAGAAAGCAGCTGAAGAACAATGTGAGAAGGGCAATTTTTATTAGTAATAAACTAGGAGGAACTAAAAAAATTAATTTGAAAAGGAGTGAGCAGCTGTATGAGAAGCGCAGAGAGAAGCGCCAAATTGAAAAATTCAAAATTCATTAAAATAGTTAACGACTGATGCAATGCAAAGAATGTAATAATAAAAGAAGTGCGAAAAGAAGCAAGAAACTTTAAAAGTGCAGAATAAAAGCGCGAAAAAAGATAAGCAACCACAGCAAACGACATGAGTATTTCAGCTAAAAAACCAAGGAAAACAAGAAATGCAATCAGAAATACATTGAAATGTCAGTGAGAAACGCTGAGGATACGCAGAGTAGTATGAGAAGTTAAAGTTTCATTAAATTCGTACTCGACTTAAGCGAAGCAATGATAAGAGAAGTGAGGGTAAACAAGAAAAACTTAAAAAAAACTGAAAACAGAATAAGCAACAACACAAAGTAAGCATTTCAGATGCTAAAAAGCAAAACAAGAAAAGCAATAAGAAATGCATTGACATGCATAATGAGAAGCGCAGAGAAAGGGCTAAATCAAAAAAGCTAACCGCGCCAAAATGAACAAACCATGATGATCATTCATCAATTTATGAATGAAGTAATGAACAAGGGAATGAGAATTAAAGTGGAAAGCAACAAAAAACATAGCGCAGATATATTCAGAAATTTAATTCCGCAATGGAGACTAAAACCAGGTATTCAGGAACCCAAGAAAATTTCTAACTTGTTTTTTAATATTTGCATTAAAAAAGACTTTTTTTAAATTATTTATGATTAGCATATACATTTTTTTTTTTTTTTTTTTTTTGTATTTTTGTGTTTTTTTTTTATTATTAATATTTATTTAATTTTTTATTGTTTTTAATAATTTTATAATCCATATTAGTTGTTATCTGTTTTAAATCAAATTATTTTAATATTTCAAATTTTATTTTTATTAATTTTGTATTATTTGCTTTGAAACTTTTTGTTCAAATTTTTTTTTAAATTTAAAACTTTATTATTTGTAATTTTTTTATTATTAACTTTTAGAATTTAGTTTTACTATTTATTTGAATTTTTAATTTTAGCTATTATCATTTTTTTTATTATTTACTTTTATTATTTTTGTAATATTATTTTTTTGTAATTTTTTTTCAACCTATTTATTTGTGTAAAAATTGCTACACATATACATATAGTAAAACCCTGACTGCATAAATTGCAACAATAAATTGTAATTTTTCTCCGCTTTTCTATGCGTGTAATTGAGCTGTTAAAAATGATTCAGCAGATTAAATGAACAAATTTATTTTTTGCGCAGATTACAAATTCATTTCATTTTTTCTGCATTGGCAATCAAAAAAAGTGGAATTTGCTAGCAAATAAAGTAACATTTGTTATTCAAATCGCCAGCTAATGATTATTTATTGTTGACTGTTATATTTAAAAATAGAAAATGCGCATTTAATTAAAAATTAATTGAAACATGTTTAATTCCGTGCGGCATTCAAACCAACTGAACAAACGACATCTAAAGCCCAGCGAAATTACAGTCGCCAAATTCAGCAAATAGCACGTAGTAAACCCCCCCAGTAGAGTTCCCCTGGCCAGCTTACAGCCCTACCTGTAATACTCGTATGTTATGCAAATACTTTTCACTGCTCCGAGTGAGTGCCATGAATGTGATTGTGAATGAAAACGTAATTCAATCATCTCTCGGCCAGCCAACACACAAATAAACAACAATCGAGCGCATCAATTCGAAATGTAATTCAATTAATTTTTTATATTTATTACAAATTGAAGCAAAATAAATAACTTTATAAATGTAATCAACTGACGGCTCTGACATAACATACAACAAATATACAGTTCTCAGTAATAAACTAAAACAAAGAAGAAAACTAATGTGAAACTCATGAGAAGCGCAGAGAGCAGCGCTGAAGCAGCATATGATTAGTTAAAGATTCAGTAATATAGTATTTGTCTCAGAACTTTGAGAAATATAGTTTTATCTTGATTTACAATACTTAAAGAATCAGAAAAACAACATGAAACTCATTGAGAAGCGCAGAGAGCAGCGCTAAGGATAAACAGAGTATGAATAATTCACGATTCATTAATATTGTAATCTACTCAGAGCTGAAGAAAATATAGTTACTAAGTTTATTTAAAATACCTAGGAATCAAGAAAACAATATGAAACTCAATCAGAAACTTTATGAGAAGCGCAGAGAGCAGCGCTGAAGATAAGCAAAATATGAAAAATAAAAGTTATAGTAATCGACTCAGAACTTTAAAAAGTATTGTTTTTAAATTGATTGAAAATACTCAGAGAACAAGAAAACAATATGAAACTTATTGAGAATCTTTATAAGAAGCACAGAGAACAGTGCTAAAGATAAGCAGAACTTTGAGCTCTGAACTTTTAAAAATATAGTTTTTCAATTGATTAAAAATACCCAGAACTGAACAAAATAGTTTTTAAGATTGATTTAAACTATCTCACTTTACACTTAATATATATACAGGGTATCTGGGCAAAATAT
Source organism: Drosophila hamatofila (assembly GCA_035045345.1). NCBI lineage: Eukaryota > Metazoa > Arthropoda > Insecta > Diptera > Drosophilidae > Drosophila > Drosophila hamatofila. The sequence continues at coordinate 10,661,713 of JAWNPA010000011.1, forward strand.
GGATGCCTGCTTGGCTTACAAAATGTTTTTTAATTGAATTTCAGATAAAAGATATAAAAAATTATTCATATATATATATGGCGTAATAATTGCCCGTGGGCGTGTCGCTGACAGCAACAGAAATAATACACGAAAACACATACATATACATATTCATACACATGCATTTATGCATATTTGTATATATGTATATAGATATGTAGATCGGACAGTAAATGACATTGGAACAGACAACTCGCTCACATTAACCGCAGATGCAGCAGGACAATGGAGTCCTGGTCTGGCCTGGTCTGGTCTGGTCTGTTCTGTCCTGGCCGGGCCTCGTCTAGGATTCGCTTCAATATTTATTGAAAGGCTGCGTGCGTGAGTAAATGACAATTTTATTGCGCAGCTCGCTCATTAAAAAATTTATAGACCAGACTATGGAAGTAGCCTGGCGCTGAGGTTAATAATGGCTTCGCCACGACCTTTTAATCATCAACACAATTTCTGAACTGTTTATAGTATTTTATATATTTTTTCCTGCTTTTGCATTGTTTTGTTTTTATTGCTACTGCTGCTGCCTGGTGCTCAACGATTTATGGAGGACAACAGGAAATTGAAAATACCATTAAATGCGGTTACACATGGACTCTTTATAGCGGGCGGGGCCTGTACTTTTGTTAATGTTACTCGGCAGTATATGGGACATTCCCTTCGACCAAGTGTGACAAAATAATCACTTTAAGTGCGATATAAAACGATCAGCAGGATATAGATTAAGGAATTCTGACTATTAAAATTTTGATAGTAACTATATAAAAAGTATGTAAGTATATGAAAAATATAATATATAATATATACAGAGTATATTTCAAGTTCTTTATAAGTTTGGCCTTGATGTTATAGTTTAACAATTACAATATATTTTACAACTAAAAAGGTCCAGCACTACTATTTCTGTAAACTGCTGATTGCCTCTGCAACTCAGTAAAATCATCAATGAATTCAGACAGAAAAAAAAAGGAATTTTCTGCTATTTCTTCTACGCATTCTATTTAATGCAAATCGAGGGTTTATTTTTAGGGAAAAAATCAGTTTTTATAGTGCAGCACTAAACAACTTTAGGTTGAACACAACTCTATATATACATAAGAATGTAGAAAAATATATAAATAAAAATATATGTAGAAAAATTTGTAAAGATTCATTTTACTTTCGAAAAGCCATTTATATTTTTTCACGGCTACATTATTATAACTCTTTCAAAAGACAAACAAAAAATTATATTTTAATAAAATATTTAACAAAAATATATATAAACATCTAATAGAAAAATAAAACAAAAAATTAAATTAGTATTGAAAAAAAATATTATACATATACAATAACAATAAATATATATTATAGCGATAAACAAAATATAGGTATCAAATGAAAAATTAAATAAAACAAAACTAAAATTTTAAATAAAAGAAAACAAATTTAAATATGTATATAATAGCAACAAATATATACTAAAGCCAAAAAATGTATATAGATATATAACTTATGGAAAACTTTAAAATTTAATTATATAAAAACATGTAATAGATTTTCTGAAAATTTTCAAAACTACATTTTTGCTCACTTTTAATTTAATTAAAAACATAAAAAGTACAAAATACTCTTAAAAATAAACTATTTACAACTAAACAAAAATATTTGAAAAGTAATTTTCATAATAATATACATAACAAACAACTATATTCAAAAATTTTATTCACGTATAAATTCTCTTCAATTGTATCTCTTTTAAATTTAGGGAATAGGAAAATATATAATTATAAATTGTTTGTTTTCAATATAATATTTTATTTTATTTTTTATTTATTTATATTTATATTTATATATATATATATATATATATTTTTTTTTAATATTTTAAGTTGTTTATTATAAATATATTTATAACATTTATTTAATTGAATTATATATATACGAGTATATATATATAAATAATTAGTCTTTCCCATTTTTAATGCAATTTCTGGTTTCATTAACAACTCCACAATTGTAATATAATTAAAGTGAAATGATTTTCAATTTGAACATTCGCTTACCAGACAAAAGAGTTGAAGAGTTCTTTGCTTCGCCCGTGAAGTAGACCTCAAGTGGAACACAAGGACGTAGAAGTACTTTCTTTTTCTTTTTCTATTTCTCTTTTTTTGCTTTTTTTGCTTTCTCAATTTGCGTTAAGAGGTTGTGTGTATGTCGCGCGCCAAAAACTATGCAACACAAACTATGAATGTCTTCTGGCTGCGTTGTTGGCCAACTGCCGCCGCCGATGTCAATGCCTGATGGCTGGTAATGTGATTAGTTGGCGCTGCCGTCGACGCAAGTGTATGTGTGTATTTGTATTTGTATGTGTGTGAGTAAATTTTAATTTAATTATGTAGTCGTCGTCGTCGTCGTGCACTCCTGTTATCCGCCTCGCTCTTCAGTTACGAAAAAACAGCTCAAAGCAAACGAGCGCAAACTAAAGACACGCACTAATAAACAAAGGCAACAATAACAGAAAAACAAAAGCCAGCAGCACCCGGCAGCAGACGGTGCGGGTGGAGGATAGCGGGATAGCGGGATAGCGGACAGCGGGCTATACCGTTAGCACACAAGTCCAGTTAGCTCAACCGACAGTCCAAATAACCAAAAAGCGGGCGAGCGACCGAAAGTCGAATGTGAATGTGGAATGTGTGTGTGTGTGTGTGCGTGTGTGTGAGTGCAAAACGAGATGCGAAATGCGAATGCGAATTGCGAATGCGAACGATGCACAACGGAACCTCAGACCGTTTAGTTGAACGCTGACGCTGACGCTGGCTGCTCTGTCGCTGTCTCTGGCTCTGCTTCTGGCGATGGCTGGCAATCGAATGCAACTGCTGCCGCTGCCTGCTACAAGCGACTGCTCGGCGTCTCTGTTGCATACGCTGAAGCGAGCTGTGCGAGGAACGTTGCGGCAATGGAACAGTCGCGAGTCACTTGGCCTCTTTGAGTGCAACTTGCAGGCAGCTGAGTGTTCCGGAACGGGTTGAAAATTACTGAAACACACCAAGTGCACACACCTGTGCCCGAAACGAGTGGGGGTGCGTGTCCATGTGTGTATGTGTGTATGAGTGTGTGTGTGTGGGTAATTTTATATTGACAAGAAAGCTAGACGAAAATTTAATTGAGTTTACGATACTTACTCCCTACTTAGAGCGCACACAATTCAATATTTGGCTCATTACTGGTACTGTAAGGGTAGTTCCGCCTAGGGGCTGTTTACCCCCACCACACATGCTTGCTTGTATTAAAAAGCCATAACATTCAAATTATTGCTTTTTCCAAACACCTATTTACTATCGACTATATGTGTGTACTTTGACGCCAGGGTAGTTACAAGTAGAACAAGCAATTTAAACCATGGAAGAACAAGAAATAGAATAGATGAAGCATGTGAAATGAAGTACAACAGCCCAATCGATGTGGATGCCCATGTAACTGTATTTTAATTAAAAATATTAGCAACCAGCTGATCCCAAAACAGTTTGTAAACAAATTCAAGCGCTTAAGCCACAGATTAAGGCTGGCAGAGACGAGAAGAGAGCTTATAGGGATGTCAGACTTAATTTAAACTTCAAATTTGAAGTTACTTTAATAATAAAATATTTTATAAAAATATATTTAAAAATAATTATATAATATTAATATTGTTTTTATTTTTTTTTATTTTGTTTTTTTTTTTATTGTTATCAATACTATTAAACTACGACTTCCAAATATTATTTAAATATAAAATCACTAAAAAAAAAGAAATTAAAAAAATTAGAACATTTGGATATTATTTGAAATGACAATAAAATGGTAGAAATAATTAGTGAATGATTTATAAAAAAAAGTAATAGAGAAAATTAAAGGTCAGACAAGAGAGACTGAAAAAAAATGAAATGAAAGAGAAATAGAGAAATAACAAGAGATATTGAGTGAGAGATAAGGAGCAACAGACAAAAGAAAGAGAGGGAGAGAGAGAAAAAAAAATAAAGAAATATAAATAGATCAAAAGAACGGAAAATATAGAGAGGGAAAAGATTAGCGGAGCGAAATAATAAGTGAATGAAATAATTAGTGAATTGATAATTAATGATTCATAATAAGAAAATAAGGAAGGGAGAGAGGGCAGAAAAAGTGTGATAAAGTTGATAGAAAATAAGAAGAAAATGAAAGCAAAAAAGAATCAGAAAGAGAGAGTTAAAACTAGAGAAAGGCAGAGAAAGTGATAAAGTAATAGGTAAAATATTAGATATAAATGCTGTTAGGGACTAACAATTTAAAATTTTATTTTTTTGCAGCAATTTATATTAAAGATATAACCGATTAGATAAGTTCAGTCAAAGAAATTTTGAACAATATACTATACTACTACTAAGAATATAATATAATATATATTAGATAAGTTCAGCTATATTAATTTAGAGTAATAAATTAATATAAACAGAAAATAAAGGAAATTCATGGAACACAGTAGTAAATGTAAAATTGTTTAAAAAATTTATTTTAATTCCACATATTTTAAGAATTATCTTTAGATATATAAAATATGTAAAGACAATATAGGAAATGCTTTATAATTCTAAGGCATCTGAATGATAATAATATTATATAATTTTTATATATTTCTCTAATACTGTATGATATTCGTGTAAAGTGAAGTGATTCTATATTTACAAATATACATATAAATTACAGCGATTTATATATAATTCTAGAATATATGTCCCTATATTGACTATTGAGAAATTCAGAACTTTCTCCCACTGAAATTGTTAGCACTATATGGAATTACATAAATACTAATACTTATATATATTTAGCATATGTATGTTTTCAGATTATCTTTACTTCATCCCATCAATTATAGGATATTTATGATTCGCATTGTATTTATTTTGCAAGCAGTAGCAGCAGCACCAGGAACAGTAGCAGTGGTAGCAACAGCCCCATTATGCCCACATCTTTCGATAGGGCTGCCTGGTTAGTTGTCTGGATTGTATATCCTGGTCTTTGTGTGGCTTGTGCCTGTGCCTGTGCCTGTCCGACTGGCTGTTGCAGCTGTTCTACAATATATATACAAAATGTAATGATGCACCTGGTCGGATGCTACCTCTACCGCTGCCTCATGTGGAAGGCAGCTTCATGTGGCAGCAACGACAGGCGCCACAATAAAAGCGTTGCACTCACTGCAATATGCAACAGTTGCAAATACGCAAACAGAGCCAAAGAGCTGCGGTTACACAGCTCCCTATGTGTGAGTGTGCGTGTGTGCGTGTGTGCATGTGTGTGTGCATGCGTGTGTGCATGTGTGTGTGAGTGTGCCCATCTCTGTGTATGTAAAGTAAGTCGTTGTGTAATCTATCCATGAAAGTCGCTTCCGTTTTGCATTTTGTATGCTTAACGCATCGTTTGGTCGCACAAATTGGGTTTTCACTGTTGTTGTTGCCGCTGTTTTTGTTGCATTTCGCATTTCACTCACAAAATAAAGTGAAGCGAAAATGTTGACGTTTACGCCGATCGCTTTGGCCTTTTCCAACTTGCCTTTAAGGCGGACAAACTGTTGCTTTGGCTTTGCCAATTAAAAACTTTGACATCTCAACAGTCTTGGCAGACATGCAATTTAATTACTAAAATCTAATCAATGGAGAAAACTGGTATGTTGCCATTGTCATCTCAACTAGAAGCTGAGAGACGAAAATAGACCAAAAATGACAGAGAAATACTGTGGAAAGTTGATATATGTAGATACAGATAAAGTTACAG